>PVJC01040030.1:0-15974 GCA_004026665.1 Murina feae | reverse complement strand
TGCTCACTGCATCTGCCCCGAGTGTGTTCCTTGTGGATCTGTTTTGTTTAGGTTAGTCCCACTCTGGCCACTGGGTGAGGCTGGCTCCTGTATCTTTAAGGAGGTGTTGATTAAGCCTTTGCCTTAGGCTACTCAGTCTTTTATATGCAAAAGCCTCTGACGCAGCTTGGGAGGGGCGGGGCCTTGGGGAGTTTGCAGGACAGGGTGGAGCAAATAGCTATGGCGCTTCTCAGCCCTGCGCTGAGAGACACCAGGTCTCTGTGTCCCACGGTAATTGCTGCAAGCAACGCTGAGAGAAACCCGCTTTGGATTTCCTCCCGGTGCCAGTCAGTCCCCCTTCTCCGGGTGTCTGGGTCCTCAGAAACTTGCCTGGAACTGGAGTTCAGAGCTTCTGGGAACTTGTGGCTCTCTCTGTTTTGGAAAAGAACCGCGTCCTCCGGCGCCAGCCCTCTCCCCGAGCCCGTGCGCACGCGCCTCCGTACCTCTGTACTTTGCTTCTGCCACTCCTCTGAGTCTCAGACTCTTTTCTAGTTGTAGGATTTTCACTCAGCCAGCCTTCCTGTGGGTGCGAGTGGTGTCCGTGTGTTCTTTTCGTGGTTTTTCTGAAATAGTTGTTCACGGCTGCATTTACGGTGTTTACCTTATGCCGCCATCTTGCTGTTCCTCTCCCCAACTACTCTTGCTCCCTTTATCTTTCATAGGCATTTTCCCCAAGGGTGTCCTGCAAATCTAATTCCATCTTGGTTTCTGCTTCTCAGAGAATCAGAACTCACACGGTTTGTGATGCACAGTAGATACAAAAAATATCAGTTGGGTTGAATTTATTGTGGTTTTATTGATCACCAGATGTAGTCTTCAACAGACCACCTCTCCACCATGGGGTGCCATAGTTCACATGGTCAATCTTGTAGCAGCAGCAGAGCTTCCTTCAACAAGACTGAATTCTCTCTGGGTGACTCAGGATCATCACCATGGACAGTTGTTGACTGCTGAGATAGTTAAGCCTGCTTACCCTTGTATGAGTGGCCCCAGATAGCTGTACTCATTGAGTTATTCTGTGTTTTTTAAATAGTTTTATTTTTCTGTTTGCCTTTCCTATCAGTATTTTTAAATGCTGGAGTGGGCTGGGCTTTAAAGATCATTCACTAGATCTTCAGAACACATCATCACCAGGCACTGGTCAGGGGCTGGAATTTAGAGTTAGATGAGAAATAATTCAGGATGACACCGAGTTGCAGGCTGAGGTGCAGATGAGTTGCAGATGAGGTGGAATTCTTAGTGATCCTTAATCAGTACCCTGGCAAGTGTAGTGCTTGTAATGTTTGGGGAGTGTGCGAAGCCACAGGGCTGTTGCAGTTGCATGACCTGATAGGTTGGTCAGTTGCTTGAAGAACATCACCTGGATGATGCCCATGTTCCTTGCCTGATGGTTCTTCATCAGCCCAGGGGACCGGGTAACTCAGTGGGATTCGATGTAGAAAAAAAGATCCACTAGGCTGGCGTTAGTGACTAACCACATCTGCTGCTAAGCACATCATCATCCACGATGAGCAGTTGGTGGGGATTCTGGTGAAGGGTCTGAATGTCTCCCTCTTCAGCCCTCCCAAAGCCTTGAATTCTCATGCCATTGAGCTATTATTCCAGTGTTAACACCTTTCCTATGCTATGTTTGAAAAAAATATTTGAGAAAACCATTAAAAAAGAAACAATGATTTCCTTCAAGGTGGGAGCAAGGTCCAGCTCCTCATTTTACAGATGACAAACCAACTCGACAGCATTTCTCAGTAGAGCCATCATGAAAAGGAAAATACAGGAAGTTAATATGTAATGACAGCAAAGGGCTTTTTCATGATGGGCAGATATGATCCAATCTGCACCTTCATAGCATCTTCTGGGCCTCATGTCTGAGCCAGTCCATGATGGCGGAGAGTCTCCTGCATGCCTACCCAGCTCTCACAGGCAGCTTGAGATTTCTGTGACTAAACAACATACTGAAAAAGATATTACTGTGAGCTGACTGTATCAACAGGGACCTCATGCAGCTCACTTAATTGTTGATTTATTCTTTTGAGAGACTAAGAAATACAGTGACTTGAGAATGATGCCAGGCACAGGCATGGAGGAGGATGGGTTTTTCTGCATGGTGGAGAGTAATTGGGGTCTGGGAGCCTGTGTCTACTCCCCGATCTGTCACTAATGCTCTGTGTGACCTTGGACAAGACATTTAACCTCTTTATGTTTCAATTATCTGCAAAATTGGATAATAATAAATACTACCTCATTGCATTATTGTTACAAAGAAGGGAGAGCCTCTATCTGAAAGCATTTTGGAAATAATTTGGCACTATATAAGAATAAGAGAGAGTGATTATTAATTGTATTCTGGCACAACCTTTGACAGGATCATGCATTCATTTAGCAAGCATCTTTATAACACTGTGTCTGACAGTATTCTAAGTATTTTATAATCTTCTCAAAACTATGAGATATGAACACTGTTATTACCATGATTTTAAAGATGAGGAAAATGAATAACAAATTAAATAACTTGGCCAAGGTCACACATCTGCAGATCCAGGATTTTAACCCAAACAATCTGCTTTCATAGTCCATGTGTGTCACCACTACACTGAAGGACAGAATGTTCTGGCTTTTCTTCAAACTGGAATTTGGTTCAGCAAAGTAGGCCTAGGGGTGGGGGCAGGGAGGAAGGGAGGGAAGGAGGGAGGGAAGGGGGAGAGAGAGAGAGAGAGAGAGAGAGAGAGAGAGAGAGAAGAAAGAGACACAGACTCAAGAGGAAATATAAAAGCAGAAAGAGGGGACAGGATCTTCATAGGAAGGGCCATGAGGTGGTGCTGAGTAACCTGGCCAGGAAAGTAATGGTCATCCTAAAACACACCTGGACAGGGTTGTCTTTCCACTCAGTCACCTGGAAGAGAACAAACAGAGGAGGAAGTTCTTAGGTGTGTCTCCTTGGAATAAGTTTGCCCATCATCAGAGAGGCTGTCATTCCTCATGGTAGTTAACAAGCCACAGAGCCCCATGCTGGTGCAGGGCCCAGGCGAGCAGCTCAATGTGCAGGAAAGGGACAGAGCTACTCACTCCAGTCCAGCTGCTAGCATGTGTCAGCGTTGGGAAAGTATCTAAGAAGATATAGTCCTGTCCTAAGGTATGCACAGTCTAGTGGGGGAGGGAGATGGATAAATAAAAAAGTGTCATGTCTTAGTCATGAGAAGTGATTGTCGTAGGCAAGCTCCAGTGGTTTTTCCCATTTCTTGGTATTTGCATCCTTGTGTGATCCCCTCTTTTTGAGAACGGGCTGCGTTTACAGACGTGCTTCTCATGAACAGAATATGGCAGTAGTTAGTGACAGGATGCCACTTCTGAGATTGGGTTATAAAAGGTTGTGACACGTGACGCCTCTCTCTCTGTGGCTGTCTGTCTGTATCTCTTACATCAAGGGACACAAGCTCCCACATCGTGAGCAGTCCTATGTCCCCAAGGAGTGGTGAGGAACTGAGGCCCACCCAGTAGTGGCCCACGAGGAAATGAAGCCTGTTGGCAACCACATGCATGAGCCCGGAAGTGGCTCTTTCAGTCCCAGTTGAGCTTTGAGATGTCAGCAGACCTTACTGACACCTTGACTGTAGCCTCAAGAAAGACCTTTATCCAGAAGCATCCAGTTAAGCTGCTCTCAGAAACTGTGGGATAATAAATACTTGTTATTTTAAGCCTCTACATTTGGGGTAGTTTGTTACACAGCAATAGGTAATTAGTGCATGATAACACACAAACTTTTCCAGACTAGCTATAGAGAGGGAGTTATAATCAAATTGATAGTTAAAATAACAGACATTTGCCAAATGCAGAGGGGTATTCCAAATAGTGCAACAGTCATAGAGGCTAGAGGAAATAGTCAAAGTTTGACCTGGCTTGAAAATAGAGGGTATCTATAGGTCTGGTTGGGGCCACAGTGGGAGACGAGGCCAGAGAAGTAAGTCTATAACATGGGCTAAGGAGTTTTGGTTACAGAAGCAGATTCCCCAGTAGAATCACTCTCCAGAGATTTGGGTGGGTTATCTGAATGAGGAGGTATGGGAAAGCCAGAGTCTGAAAAATCCTTGGAATAGCGGACTCTTTAAGACTAAATTTAGCAGCCTTCACTGCCATGGATTCCAAGGCTACAGCTCTCTCTGCCTCAGGGGATTTTATTTTATTCCTCTTCTAATCATTCTCTATTGTCATTAATGTTAAAATAAAATGGGATGCATGCCGCTTATTGCATGATTAGGGGGCTCACTGAAGACTTACTGACATTGTGCGCCACCCACAGCCTCAGACATAGATCTGGGGGCTCCTTGTGAAACTGCCAGACTTTATATCATGGATGTGGGAAACGGAGTCTGAGCTGGACCCTGGGCCTCCTTCTCGGGCTGTAAAAGGCTCCCACCCCTTTTGCAGCCTCGTAAGGGTTATAATGCAGTGGTTAAGAAGGGAGGTTCTGATACCAGAGGCCTGGGTTTAAATCCTGGTTTTCAGCACTGTCTTTGTGGGGCTCAGATACACGACTTAACCTCTCTGAGTCCCAATTTATTCATCTGTAAAGCGGGGATTGGATCAGTGCCAACACCACAGGTTGTGGTGGTGATTAAACAAGATGCCATGCCTGGGAGTATCCCTGCACAGGATGCACTTACCAGGAATATCACTTACTATTACTTGTGATGCCTCAGACAGTGATTTCCCATTCAGATTCATTTTTGTTGCCTTGCCTTTTCCCTATTGCTGACTGTAGAATAATTATGTGTATTAATTATAACTCAGAGTCCTAATTATGGCCCCAGCACATTATTATCAGTAGCAACCAAAAGAGCTGTCTCTGTCTACTTAGGCCTAAGAATCAATATACTAGGTGTTCTAGTTCTCTGTTGCTGCATAACAATTTACCCCCAACCCCAGCAGCCCCAAGCAACACATCTTTATTGTCTCCTAGTTTCTGTGGGTCAGGAGTCTGGGCACAACCCAATGGGGTCCTTTGTTTTAGGGCCTCTCCCAGGCTGTGGTCAGTTGGCCGAGGCTGTGGTCCCATCTGAAGGATTCAAGACCTGCTTCCCAGCTCACGTTTGTTGGCAGGATTCACTCTTGTGAAGACCACTGGACAGATGGCCTCTGTTCCTTGCTGGCTGTTGACTGGCATCCATCCTCAGTTCCTTATCTCAGTCCCGGAGCAGATCCTTGCTGCTACCCCGAGCACATGGAGCTATAAGTATTTGCCACTAGCCCCAGGTTGGCGAGTTCTGGAGGGTAGGAGCTGGGTGGTATTGCTAGCACCTGGCTTAGTGCCTGGTACCAAATAGACACTCAGTAAACATTAATGGGGCTTGGGGATGCCGTTCCCCAGTGCGCGCTCCCAGAGCTGGTTGTTTGTATGCAGCCCTTCAGTTGGAGTGGTGCCTGCCCTTCTGCTCTTAGTCCCATGAGCCAACATAGCTCTGGCCACACCAATTACAGTGGGCACTTCATTCACTCACTTGCCTCTGGTCTTAGCTTTACACCCACCCCCCCCAAAGTCAACCTTCAGACAAGGGTTTGGGTGTAAGTAGTTTATGTGGGAGGGGCTAACAGGATGAAATGCTACTGGTGAGGAGAGTTTCAGGGGGGTGATTGAGGCTCAAGCCCACTGGAGCTATTATTATTTTAAGAGCAGGAAACTCAGGCACAGAAAGGATGTGTAGCTTGTTCAAGGTCACACAAGTAAGAAGTTATTTACTCCAACTAGTCTAGCCCAGAGCCCATCCTCTTACACCCTACAGCATATGGTACTTCTCTGATGGTCAGTGTGCCAGGCACTGTGGGAGGTGAGTTGTAAATGTGACCTGCTTTCATCTCCGCAGCAATTTGGAAGGTAGACCGTATTAGTCTTCATGTTATAAATAGAGAGATAGGCTCAGAGAGGTAAAGAGGCTTTCCCCAGGCCACACAGCTCATATGTCAGGGGAACTGGATTGAAATACAGTGTGCCCTTATAAGCATATGAAGAGGAAATGAGTCCAAGTTACAGCTCAGATTGTTAAGAATCCTGACAGGAGTACCAGGCGTGATGTAGAAATGCAAGAGTGGGTCTAACTCAGGGGATGTGGGAGGGAGCTGTGGAGAGAAGATGGGGTTTGAGTGGGGCCTGGAAAGGTGGGTAAAGTGGAATAGGGGTGGAAGGGCATCCACAGGAGAGCCAATGCATGAGGCAGGTGAGTTAGACAAGTGGGAGCAGGAAGGTGAGTCAGCTTAAGAAACATGGAGAGCTTCCGGGTCCAGAGGAGGTGTCCTTACCTGACGCTTCAGCAGTGGAAAGTGGGGGAGAGGAGTAAGGGAGCCACAGTGGGCATGAAGAGGTCACATGCATGGCTCCTGCCTGACCTTCTGGTCCTTCTTCCCTCATACTGGCAGCTTCGGGAGACCCCACAGGTCACCTTGGTCCTGGAGTCACATACATGGAGCCTGAGGGACCTGCTGGGGACTTTGCCAGTCAGGGTGGCTGGCCTTGGGTCTGCTGATCTGAATTTGTATCAATTGAACAGAGGCTCCTCTTGGTTTTCTGTGTGGTCTTCACATTTACTGAGCACGAAAGAGCGACCCACCGGGAGATGACTGGAGAGCTAAGAGTCCCCGAGGGTGCTCAGAGGAACCCCACTTTTTTTTCTCAGACTGGAATGAAGCGGGGCTGGCTTCATGGTCACATTGAAACCTCAGTAAGGTATTTTAAGAAATGAGTGCAAAGCAGTGTAAATTCAGAACTCTGTTTTTACGCAATAAACATTTATTTGGTGTGTTGGGAAGGAAAACAGACTCAAGTGCAGGAAAGTGTGCTGATCAAGACCTGACATAAATACATCTGCCCTGACAAAATGCAGAGTCGGAAGCCAGGAGAGCCTTCCTCCCACACTACAGGGGATGTCCTTATGCCATCTCCAGGGGTAGAGATGTTGACACACATTTTTTAATGCCTCCAGGGGCCTTATCTTCACTATGGTGCTGGCAAAACCTCAATTGCTGGGATCTTTGGGCCCAGAGTCAGCTGGAGGAGGTGTTTCCAGTGCCATGTTGCAGAAGCCGGGCAAAGCCTGGATTAGGGCTTCCAGGGGATGGTGCTCTGTGGATTCAGTCTGACTCGGGCTGGTTCTCATGTTCCTGTCTGTGCTCAGCTTCTCATACTCAATCCTTAGACCCTTTGGCGTCTCCTGGTGACCTCTCTATTATTGGTCTGTGCTAAGTTTCCCCTTTAACTGAGACTGTCTACATGTTCATGGAATCTGGGTGCTGAGAAAGCCCCACCTGGTGCTGACCCTCTGTGCTCCTGTTTTGTCTCCTCTGCCCCGTTCTGTGACTTTCTGGGTATAAACGATGGTTGAGCTGGTTCATAGCAGTTCCTAAGGCTTGATGAATTTTTTTTTCCTGCTAAAGAGAAGTGCCCGAAACAGTAATTGTTCCCGTGAAACCAGGCTGAAATGCTGGGCGAACATTCCCGCCCAACAGGGGAAGGTCGCAGGTTAAGTGAGAGTATCTTTAAGTCGTAATGCTCTTCACCTCCCAGAAAGTCCGTAGTTCTTGGGTTGGCTTTGCTTTCTTCTGTTTTAATATCTCTTGTCTAGACATTCAGGAGCCTAGTGTTACATTGCGTTGTTTAAAACTTTCACATTTATTTAATAAAGCAGTTTTACATATATTATGGGGCAGTGGTTTAGAACACAGACTTTGAAGACACATTGCCTATATTCAAACTGTGACTCTGTTACTGCAGGCTGTGTGACCTTGATCAATCCCTCTTTCTGGACTCTTTCTCATATAATGGGGACAATAATACAGTGAACACAAATTGTTGTGAGGATAGATGAGTTATTAAATAAGACCCACACATAGTAGGTCTACATAAGTGTTAGCTACTTTTATTTGTGTTGGTAGTATTACTATTATTATTTACTCTAATGGCCAACTGGCAGGGTCCAGCTAGTGCCTGACTGGACCCAGTCCCTAGACATCGCTTCTCAGACTGGATTCCACATACCACCTGTGTCTAAATTATCTGGGGAATGCACAAAAGGATAAACGCCTGGGATTTCCCAAGACCTGCCAAATCAGAGCCTTGGAAGGTGGGGATGAGGAATCTGAGTTTTTTTTAACAAAGGCCCTCAGAATGCTTTTGCATCTTGAAGTTTGGGAATCACAGCCCTTGGTTGTAAGCTCCATTCAGGCAAGGATCTTTTTTTTAAAATTTTATTTTTATTTTTATTGTTACATAAACTTTTACAAAGATTAGTACATATATCTCTTTTTCCCCTTGCCCTTCCCCCAGCCTCCCCCACCCCCCAGTGTTTTGTGTCCATTGGTTATGCTTAAATGCATGCACCAAAGTCCCAGGCAAGGATCTTAATTATATTTCGCAAGTAGACAAACCTTGTTCCTCCTCTCCCTCCTGCTAGACACATAGGAAGAGTCCATTGCCCGTTTCCTTGCAGTTAGGTGAGACATGCACTGATGTGTAGCTAATGGGGTGTAAGTAGAAACAAATTGTGTTACTTCTAGGCAAAACTATAGAAGAACAGGGGTGGTTCTCCATGTTCTTCTTTTCCCTTTCTGTCATCCTGGCTCCCTGAGTGGCTGAATGGAACAGAGCCCCCTCACAGAGCCACTGTGGACATGGACTGTGAGTGAGAAATAAACTTGTTATGTTAAGCCCTGAAATTTCAGCATTAATTTGTTATTACAGCATAACCTAGCATTATTATCCTCACCAGTACATAAGCTAAATTCATCATCTTTCAGTTGAATGTTGGACAATTGATTTATTTTCCATTAAGACATTTAATGAGATTTGCTTCAAGCTCCAGTAATGGTTGCTGCTGAAATAATATCTGACTGCAGTGGACACAGTAGGGACACCTATGATGTAAAATTTAAGGAAGTGCTCACTTATAGGGTTGTGCAAGTACAGGGTTAGCCACAGAGAGTGAGTGCCTCCTTAAATTTTATACCCTAGGTGCTTCTCTTGCCTCACCCTGGTCCTGACCTGGCATCTGGAAAGGCCCAACCTATTAATTTAAACATTGCTGTGGAGAGCGACTGCTTTTTAAAGAAACAAATAACAATGATTTATAATCTCACCCCTCTTTCATGCAACAATGACTTTCTGAGACTCACATGCCAGAACTAGGCACTGTCCCATTCCTTGAGGAGGTCACATTCAAATGAGGAGGCAGGCCAATAAGGGCAGCAGGTGTCATTGTTTCTGAGAGTGGGGACAAGCTAAGAGCTCGGGAGCCCGGATGAGACAGAGGCTGCTTAGTGTGGGCTCTGAGGACAGCTTAGTTCCCATAGCAGATGATGATGTGGAAAATGCCACTCAGAACAGTGCCGCCTGCTGTGTTTGGAGAAGGGTTGGATGATGGTGACTGATGGAAAGTGTTCAAATGCCCCAAATGGCTGATGATTTGTAACTGGAATCTTACAGATATTCCAGCATAGACTTGGTCTCATTTTCTAAAGAAGGTAGTTGCAGACACTCATCCATTGAAGAGGCGCATGTCAAGTGCTGAACACAGTGCCCAGCACCGTGCCTGGTCATCGGAAGTGCTCAGGGAAGGTCAATTCTTCTCCCTCCTCCTACTCCATTGGCTGGAGTTGAGTTGTGGGAATGGTCAAAAGGATAGAGGCAGCAAGACGCTTTATAGTAAAGACATTAACAACATTAAAATAGTCAAAATAATAGTAATTGAATACTTGTGATTTACCAGACATGGATCTAAGCACTTTATCTGCAAGAACTCACCAAAAGTCAACAAGGGGAGATACGTGTGTTCTTCCTCTATGGTTGCTGGGATCAATCGCCACAAATATGGTGGGTTAAAACAGCACAAACTTATTATTCTACAGTTCTGGAGGTCAGAAGTCAGATGTGGAGCTCAGGGGGCTAAATTTACAGTGTTTGGAGGACTCGCTTCTTTCTGGAAGCTCTAGGAGAGAATCCATTTCCTTGCTTTTTCAGCTTCTAGAGGTCAACCTGCATCTCTTGGCTTGTGGTTCATTTCACCTTCAAAAGCCTGCAATGCCAGCTGAGTCTTTCTCCTGCTGCCATCACTCTGTTCTCTCCTGCCTCCCTCTTCTCCTTTTAAAGATGTTATGATTACCCAGGGTCCACCTGGATCATCCACGCCACTCTGTATTTTAAGGTCAGCTGATGAGCACGCTTAATTCCATTTGCAACCTTAGTTCTCCTTTGCTAGGTAACCTGACGAACTCACAGATCCTAAGGGAAGGACATGAACATCTTTGGGGGGCAGCATTATTCTGCCTACTAGAGAAAGTGCTGTTAATGAAAGAGGTGCAGTTAAAGGAAAGACAAAGACTACCATGGAGAGTGGAAGAGTGATCACCGAGTTTACTTATTTACCAGCCAAGGGAAGACATGCTGGGGAGAAAATTCACCAAGTGGCTCCCTGAAGGGACAATGTCAAGAAATTTTATGTGCTAGGAAAGGAAGGTTCCTTGTGATTATGCTAATTAAGAACTATAGTTTTCATCCTGGATTCGATGGTGAACATGGCTGGTTAAATGTCTCACTGTGTACTGGTCAAGAAAGAGTCTTCACTTAGCTCTCTGCAGGGGGTCCTGTCCCAGTCACTCCAAGTCTGTGGCTGTTTATCAGCTTTAGCTGATAGAGCCAGTGTGGGGACACACAGCACTCAGTACTGCTCCAGGTGTAAAGGTGCTCTTTTATTTATTACTAGGGGTCGGGTGCACAAAAATTTGTGCACTCGGGGGGTCCCTCAGCCTGGCCTATGCCCTCTTGCAGTCTGGGACCCCTCAGGGGATGTCCACCTGCTGGTGTGCCTGGTCAGCCTGGGTGAGGGGCTGACGGCTGTTTGCAGGCTGGCCAACCCCCCCAGTGTGGACCCTCACTGGATTGGTGTATGGATAGGGTGTGGGCCAGCCTGGGTGAGGGGTTGAGGGCCATTTTCAGGCTTTCAGGCTGCCCACAGCTCCCATTGACCCAAGGTCCCAGCAAGGCTGGCTGGAAACAGGTTTCTGGGGTTTATTTATCTTCTATAATTGAAATACTATTGCTTTGAGCCGAGGCCTAGGCAGGTAAGGAAGCCTCCTGTTTGTTTCAGCTCCGTGGCTTCTATGATTGAAACATTGTTACCGTGAGCAGAGGCTCAGCCAGCGTAGGCAGGCAGTTGCAATGAAAGCCTGCTGTTTACTCTAGCTCCTGGCTGCTGGCCACCATCTTGGCTGGGTTAATTTGCATACAGCCACTCTGATTGGCTGGTGGGCATGGCTTGACTGGTGGGCATGACTTAGGTGTCCTGGAGAGACAGTTAATTTGCATATTACTCTTTTATTAGATTAGATTGCTCCCAATTTACAGATGAGGACCCTGAGACTTACAGAGGTGATATAGCTTGTACATAGTAGAGCCAGGATTCAAACCTGAATAGTCAGATGCCAAATCTCCCTTGTTAACCACTCACTCCAGGTCCCAAACTCCAGGCCTGGCTGACGTTCTTCTCTGTCCACCCAAGCCAAGGGAAGAGGCTGTAATGGGGAAGTTAGCAATGATATTTTCTGTAGGTCAAGAGGTTCAGATGGGAAAATCGATGCATACCCCCGCCAGGAGTTTTGGAAAAATGCATTTCCTGAGTGAACGGGAACATTTGCAGATGAAACTCACCAGCCATCAGGCAGTAACTCTAGCAGCAGAAAACATGATCAGCTTCTGACATTAACCTCGGGGCAGAAAGGAGTAGCTCATTAAGCTCTGGTGGGATGCTGACAGGCGCAGTCATGAGGCTGTGCTTATAAAGGACTTACAGTAGAGACCAGTGACACCTCATTACAGGTGCCCATCAAGGGCCTGTTCTTCCCTTTTCATCTCCCACCATCAATCTTCCAGGGCAGAGCCTGTAATTAGGACCTGTATTGACTCTTGAGCAATTTGTTTTGTTAGGCCAAGGAAGAGCACTTCTGGTTATGTGCACATTGGGAAGGGTGTCACTTGAAAGTGGGTGGGTGTGTTGGGAGTGGGGGCAAGTTGCTGCTGGTGGGTGGTACACCTAGGATTCCTGGCTCTGCCTGTAACCATAGAAACATGCCTGAGGGACTCATTTCCTCTGGGGCAACCATGACAGTTAGGACGCACCCTTCCTTGAGATGAGCTGGGATTTCTGATACCGTCATTCAAGGATCACATGGCATTGCCAGCTGCCATTCACCTGACGTACCCATCTGTGAGTTAGGCACTGCGCTGCATGTGAGTTAATTCTCACGTGAAACATGGAGGCTTATTGTGAAAAAGTAACTTGTCCCCATCAAGAGAGCCTGCGAGTATTTGTGAGGTTGTCTTAAATACATAATGACATTTAGACCAGAAGTGGGACAAGATCTTTGCTATAGCCCAATGGGTGATGCTGCCATGTCTAAGGGAAACTGTCATTAATTGGGTGGGAGAGGGTGGCTGGGAACAGTCCCATCCTAGCAAACAGGGGCCCTGGGGGCCAAGTTGGTTAAGGATGCGTCCCTCCCCCATCAGCCCTGGGGGACTGCTGCGGGGCTGTCAGAGTGCTTGTCTGCTTGCCTGCTCTGGAGAGAGCAGATATGCACCTCCTTGGGAAACAGACCATCTGACCCTCTGCTTTCAGCTTGTCATACATCTTGATCACAAACCCAGCTCCGCTTGTACTGAGCTCATGGTCCCATGACAGCTGTCTGGTAATGAATTGTTCTCATGTGCAGATGCTCTATGGATAGATAATGGCTGATTTTGCCATTGCACTTCCCACGTGAATTGAAATGTTGGCATTCGGTGTATGGATCGGCTTCTGGTAAACTTAGGAGTCTAACTCCAAGGGATGTTCTCACCTCTTATTCTGGACAAGTCACAGGAATACCATCTGCAGCAGGAACGGCTCATGTTCCAAGTCGTGGAGGAGAGTGAGGGATGGAGAAGGTCCCTGCTCACTCAGCAGGTCTAGAGGAGCAGTGGCAGGGGCTGCTGTGCCCATGATTGAGTCACTGTGCCCCTGAGGGGGGTCAGCTGCTATTACTGACACAAAATAGTGCCAGGAACTGTGTGTGATCCCCAAACACAAATGTATGAAAATAGCATTCCCTGTGGAGAAACATCAGCTCAACCAGGGAGAGAAAAGCCTGCATCAGGGCCACCTGCTGAGAACGAAGTAGGGGAGAGAGCTCCTGGAGCTACTACAAATGCATTGCACAGGAGAGGCTTAGAGATTAGCTACAGGATGCTGAGAGGTGCTCTGATCCTATCTCAGCACCACCAAGACAGCCCCCAGCAACAGTCTGAAACACCACTGGTCACTCACTCTGGCCAGTGCACCAGAAGTAGGCCCAGTTCCTCCTCGAGCCCTAAAAACAGCAGGTAGGTCAGCAGATTCATTTTGGTGGTCTGTACCCGGGCAGCTCCACTGTCCTAGCTGGGTGTCTGCTGGAGCAGACTCTCGGACAGTGAATGGGTGCAGTGGTTATTTGAATGGTGCTCTCGGAAAGCACTATAGAGAAACAGGGAAGTGAGGCAGGGAAGGAAAAGAATTATGAGCATTCATTCTTGTCTTGCTTTGTCATCATGGGGCATTGTGACAGCAGACACTGCAAAACACAGGCAGGTTCCCCAGGGAGAGTGCTGAGGGGCAAAGGAAGGCTGAGACCAGCAGTAAGGGTGGGGTGTCAGGCCGTTATGGGGACTGGTGGTACACCTCCTCCTGATGAGGGAAGCAAGAAGTGAAATTGCACTAAATACCGAGATTGCATTCTGGATCCCCAGAGCACTTATTTGGAGCCAGCAACTGTTTTGGCATCCAGGAATAGAGCTGAGTCAAACATTATCTTTGTCTTCACAGTACTGTGATTCCTGTGGCCAATGAGGAAGAGGGGTCAGTCTTTTATCAGAGTTAGGGATCAATTTGGGGCAAGAGTCTGGGCTGCATCAGGAGTCAGTCTGAGGCCCAGGGTCAGGGGTCAGTCTCTGGCCAAGAAACACTGTGGAAGTCACTAAACCACATAATCTATTTCTTTGAGCTTTATTTCCATAAAAGGCCTTAAATATGGGTGGACTTGCTGGGTAGTCTTTCCCATGATGCACAACATTAATACCAATCTTGATAGATCCATTCCCAGGTGCCAGGGCCCTCCGACTTGAACAAGGTGGGGAAGGGGCGTACTAGGAGTTTAGAGTACCTTCTTATGTTCTCATTATAGTATTCTCTGCTCGTTGGGGTGAGGGCAGGAGGCACATAGTCTGATCAGAAAGACCCCGTTTTGAAGAACTTGTTTTGGGGTGAGAGGCACTGTAAGATTTAAAGATCAGCCCATCTTAAGAATGAATCAGAGTTTCAAAGCAGAAAGATGTTTTGCACTGTAGAGAGACAGTAATTTCATAAAAAGGAATTGCTAATGTAATGCCTAACTATGCCAGTGATTTTAGCTGAATATTTTTCCACGTTAAACTCACAGAATGTCAGAGCTAGAGGGGTTTCCAGGGGTTGTTCTGAGGAGTTGTCTTCTGTGCTGTCCAGAATCTTCCATGTCTCTGATGGTGCCTGTGGAGGTGCTGGGGTTGCGGTGTTAGAGGTCCACCCACACTCATTCCCTCTTTGTCTGGGGAATAAGCATTTTTGCCCATTCAGAGAAGACCTACTCAGCTCTTCACCCAGTGTCTAGGTGCATTCACCTGAGGAGAGGTGGGTAAGAGATGCAGAAGAGGTGCCCTTCAAGACAGTGGCCATGTCATGCTTCTTGTGGACATCTGGGCAGTGAGGGACATAGACTGACAGAGATCTGTCACCTGGAGAAATGGGGTGGTCTGTCTCTCCAAAAGACCCACCCTGTGCAAGAGGAATTGTTTTAAAGAAGCTTTTGTCCACATGCGTTCATTGCTTTTCCTGAGTATTTCAGTGAGAAGGTGTGCTTACGTGCATGCCAGGTGAGCCTCCAGCATTACCACCTCTGGTCACCTCTTAGTTTTTTCCCCATGAAACAAATAAAAGGACATTTCCAAATGGCACTTAAAATCTTGGAAAGTTTTCTCCCAATTTTTGTGTTACCTTCTTCCTTCAGATTGATCAAGAGCCTCTTCCCCTGGCTGTTTTAGATGTATTCATTCTTTTGATGACTTAGTCTTTTGCTTACAGTGCCAAGAGCTGGGAGTGAGGATATCAGAGAAACTGGATTCCTGTCTTTAAGATTCTAAGTCAGGGGAAGGAGGCAAGCGAGAGAGGGGACAGTTGCCAGAGTGTAGGCAGTCAGGTCAGCAGAGTGTTTGATTTTTAAGAGCACATTTGAGTGCTTGATCTCTGCGGGCACCATTTAGATAAACCACACTGTGAGTGGTGCCCATGGTGGTGGGGGGTGCAGCATGGCCAGACAAGCATGGTCACTCACTCGTCTTTCCCTGGCCACCTGTGTTTCTGGTGTGATTCCTGGATATAGTGCCAGGGATTAGAGCAGTGGTTCTCAACCTTCTGGCCCTTTAAATACAGTTCCTCATGTTTGGACCCAACCATAAAATTATTTTTGTTGCTATTTCATAACTGTAATGTTGCTACTGTTATGAATCATCATGTAAATATCTGATATGCAGGATGGTTTTAGGCGACCCTTGTGAAAGGGTTATTTGACCGCCAAAGGGGTCACGACCCACAGGTTGAGAACCGCTGGCTTAGAGAAAGGGATGACTGCTGGGGGCTGAGGGCAATGGGAAAGCATCATCTAAACTAATAAAAGCAAAATAGTAAAATTAACCGTTTCTCCGAGACAGGGTAAGCCACGCCCACCAGCCAATCAGAGCGGCTGTATGCAAATTAGCCCAGCCAACATGGCGGCCGCCACTCACGGACCTGAGGAAACGTTTAGGCAGCGTCCGTTGCAGCAGGAGCGAAAGCGATACTGTTTTCGGCCCTTGGCGG
>PVJC01040029.1:0-15979 GCA_004026665.1 Murina feae | reverse complement strand
AAAAGGAGCTTAGCATTCTGGATATGAATGAGGAAGGCAGCAATGTGTCCGAGGACTGCTGATTGTCCAGCCAGCCAGCTGGAGTCAGGGAGACCTGAGAAGAGAGACTTCCAAGCTGGCAGAACCAGGACCAGCACACCTGGTGGATAGTGAACTGAATTATTAATTAACAGACTCTAAGCACAAGAAGACACTGACTTAGATTTCTGTTAATCTTTACACTCATAACAAAGCGAGCTTCAGGAAATGAAAAGGAGTACCTTCTACACACTGTGCTGTGGGAGAATCAAAGAAGTAGAGGCCACCTAACTTTCCATGGTGAAGCATTCCTAGAAACACATGTGAAAATAGATCATTATATAGCAGACTATACTTTCCTGTAGGAATGAGGTTGTAATTTGGGGTTGACTTCCTGATTCACAGTATAACCAGCTATAAATTATAAGGCAAAGCTCCACATATAAATTTTAATACTTTAAAAGTAATAAGTATGCTCCAAGTTCCTATAAAATACACTACATATTTATTATATAGAAGCCTAATGAACTATAAACTATCTATGAAGTACATAAAAATGCTACTCTATTTCAAATCTGTTTATTTAAAAAAAATGTGCTGCTATACTGTAGATAGCAATTGCCTGCATTTATTGAGCACCTACTAAATGCCACCACATGCTTTACCTACCTTATGTGATTTAATCCTATGAGGAAACTGAGGCTTAAAATGGTAACATCACTTGTTCAAGGATGATTATTTAATAAGTGACTTTGAGTTGGGATTGAAACACAAGGCATCTAGTTCTAGAGCTGGTGTTCTGAAGAGAAAAGTCACATGCTCACAGGATGGGAGAGGAAAATTGGAGAAAACTTAGGTTTTGATGATGTTTTCCAGTCACAACATTAACTCATTTGGAGAATATTCCCAACTTGTGCATTTCTTGTTACATGACAGAATTCAGTTTTTCATTGTTTAAGCCATTTTGAGCTGTGTTTTCTGTTATTTTCAGTCATTAGCTACCTGATAGCCTGCATAAGAATTAATTCTGGCTCCAAAATATGGAGTTAGTGCTTTCCTTGGCGGACATTCACGCCAGAGCCACAAAGCATTCAGTAATTCAGAATTTTCAATGAGTAACACAGATTCACAAGAACTTTTGAGAACACAAGGCAAATAAATGCTATTCCCCAGTCAGGACAGCACCTCCCCTGACGTTGCTTTCCACTATTTCCAGACCATCCTTGATAACGCAGAATTTGGGTAAAGGGAAGGAAGTATAAAAGCTTGACCTCCTCGTATCCCTCTGCTTACTCTGTACCTATTGCCTAAGCTCTCTTCTCCTCTAACTGCTAAATCTTACTACCTTTTCAAGGTTTTTCAAGTCACATCTTGTTCTGGAAACTTGAGAGCCCTGCAGTTCACTTCACTTTGATCTGTAATTCCTCTGGAGTCATAGTACACATTTGCTCACCACCTGGAGACATCTCTTGGCTTATATATTCCATCTTGCCTTTTCTCTAGTTTACTTCTTCACTTCTGCAGTACTTCCTAAACTTCCCTGAGATCAGAGATCCCACTGCATTCTACAGAGATTCTTATGGTGCCTACCTGCCTATGGTGGATATATGCAGTTGTCTATACATATAACTAGACCTTGATATACTGATCTAAAAGGTAAGTGAAAACATGGGGGGTTGAAAGACGAGAGAAAAAAAGAAAATCTAGGAATGCCTGTAATCTTGATTTGGCCTGTTTTAGAATTTACAAAGTAAGGATGTAAGTGCCCTGTGCTTTGGAGGGCTCAGGATTTCTAGCACGATCATAGGATTTTCTCCATCATTTCTGCACCTGGGTATCAGATAGGGAGGATGAGGGAAGCTGAACTGATTCATAGATGGAGATTTGCTGCGCTTGCAGACTGAGCCCATGTTCTCCAGTTTCCTTCAGTCTTGTATACTCTGAGTCATGGCCTGCTTCACGCAAATGTGTTTTCAGCATGGCCTGAGTAAGCACTGTGCTTCCAAATACTGCTTCTCAAGGCACAAAATAACAGTAAACACAGTTGGTACCACTGTTATTTTTTGTCAAGAAATGTTCAAGTAGGTTCTAAATGGTGAATTCTCATAATAGAACACAAGGTCATTTCCAGGATCAGCAGCTTCTGCGGGCACTTCCTCTAGCCCTAGAAAAGCGCCATTAATCCTATAGGCTCCTGCCAAATACTGGGCTGCTCCCTAGAGTAATATAAATTTATCTTCAAGGTTGTAGCTGTAAATTCCATGTTTGCAGTCCCTGTCTCCCATCCCCCCAGAAAGCCCAGGAGAGGGAATGTCTCAGTAGAAACGTGTTCAATGCATCAGGGGACTCCTTTCTAAAATGTTTCATTTGTGACCCAGACTTTCCGTTTAAACCATCAGATATACAGGAGGCAGGAAGATGCTTACAGTTCAGCCAGATGTCTTAGGATTGTTTTCTTATAGCCAAAGAAAAAAATGATGGGAGATTATTTAATTAAAACATAGATACAGTACTTTCTAGACAATTGCTGGCAGTGATGCATGTCAAAACAAAACAAAAAATCTCAAAGCAACCAGATTTTCCTCCTTTTCTCTCATTTTCCCTAAATCTTTATTCTCGTTCTCTTTTCTCACTTTGGAGTTTCTTTCAACTCCTTTAGTAAAGACTTTCTCTGCTCCTTCCTCCTGTCCTTTCTTTTTATCAGCAATATTTCTCCCCCTACTGAGCCTAACAATGGAGAGATGTCTGAACAAGTAACGTGCCCCTGATTTGAGTTTTCTACCTCCGAAGGCACCGGCTTTCCCTTCAGAAACCATGGCTGTAAGAGCATATACATTTTCTTATGCTTCATCAGAGTATTGCGTCAGGATAATGCTTTCATCATCCTGCTTTATGGATCCTCAAGTTCTCCCAACTGATTTGAGGGGTGAATGAGCTTTTGGCCTCGCTGTCTCCCTGTTCATTTATGATATTAGCTGTGGCTGAACTCTAGCTCACGACTAAAAACAGGCTGAACATTTTTGTTCCACAACTTTGGTTTGATTGACATAAAAACAGAAACAACAGATTAAATGGGCTGGAGGCTGGGTTGAGGGACCATTCCCGATGTCCACTTCTCTAATTGCTGAAGGAATGGGATCCTATCACCACTTACTGCTGCCTGATCGGGATCCTGATTGGCCTTCCTCACAGGCTAAAAAAAATTACCATTCTTTTAATAGTGCCAATGTAAACTCACAAATAACTGAAATTTAAATCTGAATTAAAAAATGGCCATCACTTTCAAAAGTAACAATTGCTGCTTCCTGTTAGCAGTGATTCTCAGATTTTAGCATGTATTGGAGTCATGGGGGGTGGGTTGGCACAGTGCAAGTTCCTGTGCTCCACCTGAGGCGACTGAAACACTTGGAAAGTGATTCTGAGCAGCTGCTGGAGTTCAAGGTCTGCTAGGCACATGCTCAGGCCATCACATGAGAAAATTGCCAGAGAGGAATTTGCTGTGCCTTGGATCTCAAGGAAACCAGTAGGGAAGTTCCAGGAATGGATCCTAGCTGAGTATAATGCTGCTATCATCATTGCCCTTTTTATCTTCTCTTTCTCATAGATGTCTCTTGCCCCAGTCAAGCCACTCATTATTTTCCCTCAAAATAAAGAAAACTATGACAGTTCCTTGCCAAAATCCGAGGAGAACCAGGCTTATTTGTTCACTTTGACCACTGTCCTGCACCTGCCTTGTCAGGGAGCAGGTCATGTAAAACTTCATCAGTCTTTTGGCTCTGGCTCCAGTTCAGGCTACGTGCACAAATTACCCACACAGAACACATAATTTATCCTTTCAAATATACCTACAAACATATAACTACATATCTATAATAATAAAAGCATAATATGCTAATTAGATCAGATGTCCTTCCCAATGTCCTTCCAGATGACCTTCTGGACATAGCCGGGGCTACAGGGAAGGCTGGGTCCTGGGTGGCTGCCAGTGGCTAGAGGGAAGCCTGGATCCCAGGTGCCAGAGGGAAGCCAGTGTCGGCTGCTGGGGGAAGGAAGGCCTACTCTTGCATGAATTTCACGCATCAGGCCTCTAGTCTATATATATAAAAGGCTAATATGCAAAGTGTCCCCTCGGGAGTTAGATCAGGAGACCAGGAATTTGATCACTTGCTATGATAGGTGCTGACCACCAGGGGGCAGTGCAGAGGAAAGGAAGGCCCCAGCCAACAGCCAGAAGGCCCCAGTCGGCCCTGATAGCTGACCAGGTCTAGGGACCCTACCTATGCATGAATTTCATGCACCAGGCCTTTAGTACATATATAAGTACATATAATAGACATGTGTATGTGTATAAAACTGCCTGGAAAAATGAAATCCTTCTCTTTTTTTGGTATATCTAGGACCACAATGCAATTCATATGTCACTTCAGCACTTGACTTCTTGACCTCTCTGTGGTGTTGCCTGGTGGCTACTCTCAGACCTCAAGATTCCGATCCTGCTCCCCTCTCTCTTCCCACCCATGCAGGTTAGGAAAGGGTAGAAATGGGGGAGGGGTGAAGGAGAGGGATGAAGGAACAAATAGAAAATAGCTGGGACAACTGCTGTTTGTGTCTAACAAGAATGGGGCGACAATGTTGCTCAATGGAAGAGCATATACCTGGACCCTTGAATACCAAAGACTAACTGCCCTATTTTTCAACTCAGCAAAGGGCCAGCTCAAACACTGAGGAGTTATTCCGCTTAAAGGAATTGAGGCAGAAGACTGGTCAGAACGACAAGCAAGACTTCCAAGGCTTAAAATTAAACATAGTTTTGTATTTTTATTTCTGGAAAGAGGAGTTGCTTTACCTAATTTTAATGTTTTTGTTAAATTGTTTGTTTAAGGACAGTAAACTTTTAATCATTATCTTGAAAGCAGCATTTAATTCTAATACTTCTCTGGAACCCAGAACTACCCTCCCTTTCATTGTATATCACTCACTGTCTCTTGCAATGGGTGAGGAGGAGGATTTTAAAGAGCAGAGATTTCACAACATTTAATGCTTCTGTCAAGTAGTGTTAAAATTGCCAAATATGCATAAAAAAACAAAACAAAACAGATTTCCACCTTCTTCCCACATGTCACATTCGCTGGGATGGTGAGGGAAAGTTGAAGCGCCAGGAGCTCTGAGGCTATAAATGAACAATGCAACAAGTCAGAGAGCGAACCAACACTGGGAGAGCCACACAATTCCGGGCTGAGGGGCAGATCTTGGAATGCTTGAAGTTTCTGTTTAGACATGTTTCTTTCCTCCTCTCCCTCCCTCCCGTCAATCCTGGCCAGCAATTAGGTCCTTCAAACCATTTACAGTTAGGAAAGCTCAAGAAATCTCACTAGTACCTGGTCTGGAGCAGGTTAGAAAAAGCAGGAAATAGAGGAAAAGAAGAGTGTTATAGAATGTAGAGCTCTAGGCCTGTCAAATAAAATCAAGAAATGTGAAATAATGACCCTTAGCTCTTACACAGAGCTTTTCATCTTCTAAGGACAGAGTAAACATGGACTAATTAAGGTTCACTGCAGAGCTGTGAAGGTATGTAAACAGTATCATCTTCATTTTATGACGGGAGGAAGGGAGAGTGAGGCAAAGCCACCAACCCCTGGAGGCCAACAGGGAGATTTGGAAGATGGTCTCCATGGGCATTGCTGGGAGTGGTTGGTCTGGCCTTGCCTCCAGCTTTTTCCATGGTCACCTGGACATTGCTATTAGCTTAACATTCTTAGAAACTCACAGTTCAACAGCACTGGCAGGCTCTGCAGTCTATGTGCTCACCATATGCGGAGGCAGAACTTTGCTGCATGTAAAGGGACAGGGCCTGGGTTCGAATCCCAGCTCTCCCATCTGCTCTGGGACCTCAGCTGAGATGGTTTCTTTATCAGCTCCATGGTGAGCCATCCCAACTTCCTTTCCCTCCTGGCCACTAAAACTAGAGACTTGCTTTCCATATTTCAGCCACTCTCCAATGTTCTCAGGACCCACCTTCTCCATTCCCCTTCTTTGCTGACCCCAGAGCCTATCAATGGGGAGAGAGAGATAACAGAGGTTAGAGACTGGTTCCCAAACTTGGCTGTGCACCAGACTTAGGGGGTTTCTTAAACACACATAGGCCTGGGTCCCCTCCCAGAGATACTGATCTTGCAGGACTCTGGAATTGTTGTTTCTTTGTGGGTTGGTTTGTTTTTAACATGCAGGTTATACTGATGCAGCCTAGAAGATTAGCAGCAATCAATCCTCTCTCAGCACCCTCAGCTCCAGAGCTGAGGAACCACTAAGAAAGTTTCCTGCGCTGCACTGCCCCCATCTTCTCGCTCCTCCCCCTACTCACTCCTTCAGACACTGCTCATGCCGTCACTAGCTTGATGCTGTTTGGGGTCTGTTTTTCTTCTGAACTGTGAGTGGTTACATCTGAGTTTGTCTGGCCATCTCTGACGCCTGAGTTCTTTCTGCCATGTCATATATAACTGTACAGATATAATTTGTGTGTTGGCCTGGGAACCTACCACCACTCATAACATCTCTATGGCATGTGAATTCCTTGTTTCAAATTAATCTGATTTATGAGTAATCCTTTGGAATATAAACCCACTTACCAGAGCAGGAACTCTCAAAAGTACAAAAGCAGGTTCATTGCATACTTTCTGCTCAGTGTTTGTTCTTATATAAAGACTAGAGGCCTTGTGCATGAATTTGTGCACCAGTGGGATCCCTCCACCTGGCCTGCAGGATTGAGCCAAAACCAGCTCTCGGACTTCCCCCAAGGGGACCTGGATTTCGAGGGGGTGCAGGCCAGGCAAGGCCGAGGGACCCCACTATTGGGGCTTAGGAGGAATATGGGAGGTTGGCCAGCTAAGGAGGGACTGTGGGAGGGCTCCAGGGCATGTCTGGCCTGTCTCACTCAGTCCCAACTAGCCAAACCCCAACCAGCAAACTAACCTACAGGTCGGAGCATCTGCTCCCTGGTGGTCAGTGCACATCATAGCAACTGATTGACCAGTCAATTGTCTGCCCCTTGGTGGTCAGTGAGCAGCCTTGGCATATTACGCTTTGATTGGTTGAACGGATGAACGAATGACTGGACACTTAGCATATTAGACTTTTATTATATAGGATAATACCTTTCTATATGTTATAAGGCTTAAATGTATGCAAAAAAATTCTTTAAACTCCAAATTTTATGAAATGCAAAATATTCTATTCTACCTCACAGTAAGTTTTGGAAGTGAGCAATTTTAGAGGCAAAGACACTGAGGCCCAATGAAGGCTGTGAGGGCAGAGGCTGGACTAGAACTCAGGGCACCTCTGTCATTCTAGCCAGCCTGCAGCCTGGCTTTGTCTGTTACTCTGGGTTCTTAGGAAAGCAAAACAAAGTGAAGCCGTCCCCATACAGGGTAATGGCACCACCTCACTTACTGGGCCTTATACAAGTTCTTCTCAGGTTGGCGGTGCCAGGAATGTAATGATAGAAAACTGAGAAGATGAACGAACAAATAATTAATGGGGACACTTGGAAACAGTTGTCCTCTTGTCTCCGTGGATCTTCTTTTCTTCCCTAAATTACATCTTCCATCCATTCTAGTTGACCCATCTCAGTCACTCCATTTCTGATCCTGAAGAATGTTCTCACTGTCTTGGCTCCTTGTCAGTGCTGAGGTTGGCAGGAGGGTGGGGGTAAGTACGACCTATCACCTGTCACTCTTTGGCTGGAACTGTCTCCAAGGGGCTGAGAGACTTAGGTGCAGCTTCGCACCTGCCTGACTTCCTATCCCCAGGGCAGTCTGAAACACTCATGTTTAACATGCCAAAGCCAGGAGCAGCTTTGAATTTCTAAGGAGTGGAGACAGGGCACATGCAACCCAGCTGTATTTGTGTGATGCCCTTCTCCTTATGAGCAGCTGCAACGAGGAGCAGCTAAAAATCTTACAGACAAGAGTCGCTTTTTGAAATATATTTTTTTTATTGTCTTCAGAGAAAAAGAGAGAGAGAGCAATAGATAGATAGAAACATCAGTGATGAGAGAGAATCATTGACCAGCTGCCTCCTGCATACCCCCCACTGGGGATCGAGCCCACAACTCGGGCACGTGCTCTTGACCAGAATTGAACCTGGAACCCTTCAATCCACTGAGCCAAACCAGCTGCGCTGAGAGTCACCTTTTAAAAATGTCACTTCAAACAGCTTCTGAGCCTATTTTGTGGAATCTGTGACAAGACCCACACTGGAGATTTAACTCATGTTCCTCGTGCTGAGTCTGCCTGGGTGCTGGCCCCAGCCAGTCTGCTCAGAGACCCCGGAGCTGGAAGGCCCATCCAGGAGAGCCAGCCAAAGCCGCTGGAAGCTGGCCCTGCCACAAATGGAGCCGGAGGTGGGATTATTGCAGGAATTTTCTCTTTCTGAGAGCCTGGAATGCAGGAGGGATATGAGGTCCTGGAAAAAAGACAGGTCACCTATAACCTCTGTGACCACTACACTGCAATCATCATTTTCATCATTCTGGAGGCGAAATTGTCATTGGAGATGTGAGTAGTGGTGATATACTCACAACACTTACCAGTCGATGCTGCCAACCAAAAAATAAACAATTGACAACAAGTAGATTGCTCTCGCATTGAAATGTCAGCAGCTCTCGGTGTTTATTTTTGTTTGCGGTGTGTGTGGCGTGGGCATGTGGCGCTTCGGAAGAAGACATGGCATTTCACTTCCATTCCCGTGGGCCTCATAAATACACGGCGCTGCACTAGTGCAGCCCGAGCAATGCTGGGCAATCCCAATCAGTAAAGAGTTAACACAGTGCAGTCTCTCCTTTCTTTAGGATCTCTGAGGCAGACACCTTATCTAGGAAAAATCTGAATAGAAATATTTCAGAAAGCTGTTTCCACGGATGGGTGGACAGGTATGTGGTAAGTCAAGTTCGGAAATTTCTTTTATCACTGCAGTCAACTAAAGTAATAACATGCTAAGTCCTGCTTATTCTTCCCTAGTCTTGCTTCAATTTCCACTTTACCTCACTAATTTTATAAACTCATTTTAAATCTGTTTTAATTAAAATTGAGTCAGTGGCTCACATAGAACATTAACTTACATAGACCACATATTTTGCCCTACATGAAAATAAAAAATACGATGTCTCAAAATGTGTGTGGTGCAGTGAAGACAATAATTAGAGGGAAATATATAGCATCCAATGCATGTATAGGAAAAAGAGATCTAAAATCAACAGTCTAAGCTTCCATCTGAAGAAACTAGAGAAAGAAGAGCAAGTTAAGCCTAAAGCAAGCAGAAGAAAAAATAATAAAAATTAAAGCAGGAATCAATGAAATTAAAAATAGAAAAATAAAAAAGCTGGTTCTCTGAAAAGATTGATAAAATTAATAAGCTTCTTGCCAGCCTAAGGAAAAGAAGAGAGAGGGCACTATTAATATCAGAAATGAAAGGGGTCATCACAACTGATCCCATGGACATTAAAATAATAATTAAGGAATATTGTTAATAATTCTATGCTCAGAAATTTGATCACTTCGATGTAACATACTAATTCCTTGGAAGATACGAACTCAAAATCAACACAAGAAATAGATAATCTGAATAGGCCTACGTATTAGTCAGGGTTCTTCATAAAAACAGAACAAATAGGATACAGAACAAATTATAAGGCATTGGCATAGGTAATTATGAAAGGCAGAAATTCCAAAATCTGCAGGTGGGCCAGTAGGCTGCAGACCCAGGAGAGTTTAGGCCACAGCTCCAATCCGAGGCTGTCTGCTACAGAACCAGGCAGTGCCAACGCTGCACATGAGGTCTGAAGCTAGTCTGCTGGAGAATTTCCCCTTGCTCCAGGGTGGCCAGTCTTTGTTATATCCAACCTGATTGAATAAAGCCCATCCACATTATGGAAGGCAATCTGCTTTACTCGAAGTCCACACACTTAAATGGTAATCTCATCCAGAAACACCAGAATAATGTTTTACCAATATCTAAGCAGCCCCATGGCCCAGCCAAACTGACACACAAAATTAATCATCACAGTATGCTGAAGAAAGTGAAATAACTAAAAATGATGAAAAAAAGAAAACACCAGCCCCAGATAGTTTTACTAGTAATTCTACCAAACATCTAAGGAAGAAATAATGCCAATTTTCTACAATCATTTCCAGAAAATAGAAATGAAGGGAATACTTGCTAACTTATCCTATGAAGCCAGGATTATTCTGGTACCAAACCAGAAAAGATATTCAAGAAGTAAAACTATATCTCTCATGCACATAGATGCAAAATTCCTCAATAAAATATTAGTAAATCATATTCAACAATGTATAAAAAAGTATATGTTCAAACTATCAGAATTTATGCCAGATATACAAGGATGGCTCAATATTCAAAAATCAAATAATGAAACTAATCTCATCAACAAGCCAAAGAAGAAAAATCACATGCTCATATCAATTGATAAAAAAAACCCCACCTGATAATATCCAACATCCATTCAAGATAAAAACTCTCAGCAACCTAAGAATAGAGGGGTCGTCCTCAACTTGATAAAGTATATCTACATTATTATCTAAGCTATTATCATACTTAATGATGAGAAACTAATGATTTCACCCTAAGATTAGATCAAAATAAGGATGTCCTCCTACTCAACATCATACTGGGAGTCCTATGTAGAGCACTAAGACAAAAAGAGGAAGTACAAACTATTTGTTCGCAGATAACATGACTATCTATGTAGAAAACCCCAAGGAAATTACAATAAAATAAAATAAAATAAATTACTAGACCCAGTAAATAGTTACAGCAAGTTTGCAGGACACCAGATTAACATACAAAAGTCAATTGCTTTCCTGTATGCCAGCCACAGAATTCAAAACAATTTTGAAATTAAAATTAAAAATACGCTAGCATTTACTTAACACTCCATAACCTAAAATACCGTACTCATATAGAAATCTAACAACAAAATATATCTAGAAACTATATGAGGAAAACTGCAAAACTCCTATGAAAAAATTAAATATCTAAATAACTGGAGAGACATTCTATGTTCATAGACAGGAAGACTCAATAAATTGTCAAGATATCAGTTCTTCCCAAATTGAACTAAAGATTTGATGCAGTCCCAGTCAAGATGGTAGCCAAGTATTTTGTGGCAAATGACAAACTGATTCTAAAGTTTGTATAGCAAACACAATATTGGAAAAGAAGAATAAAGTCAAGGACTGACTTATTATCCAACTATAAGACTTACTATAAAGCTACAGTAATCAAGGAAACATGGTAAGGGCAAAAGAATGGACATAACAGAGAGCCCAGAAACACACACACACAAATATAGTCAACTGATCTTTGACAAGGAGTGAAGGCAGTTCAATGGAGAAAGGATAGGTTTTTTTTCCACAAATGGTGGTGAAACAAGTGAACATTCCCATGAAAAATAAATCTACAGCCCTGATCAGTTTGGCTCAGTGGATAGAGCATTGGCCTGCAGACTCAAGGGTCCCAGGTTCAATTCCAGTCAAGGGCATGTACCTTGGTTGCGGGCACATCCCCAGTGGGGGATAGGCAGGAGGCAGCTGATCGATGTTTCTCTCTCATCGATGTTTCTAACTCTCTATCCCTCTCCTATCTTCTCTGTAAAAAATCAATAAAATATATTTTAAAAAATAAATAAATCTACATAGAGAACTTATACCTTTCACCCAAATTAATTCCAATGGATCATACACGTAAATGAAAATCACAAAGCTAGAATTTGTGATTCTAGAGTAGAACTTATATTGCCTACTCTTCAGTTCTTGCCACCGCACCACGACTGCCTCCCACGTGAGCCAAAGAACAGACACAACAAATCTGTCATTTTACCGATTCTTTAAAGGACTTTCTTACCTCCCTTTATTTTTTATTTTTAAGTTAATCCTCACCTGAGGATATTTTTTCATTGACTTTTAGGGAGCGTGGAAGAGAGAAAGAAAGACAGAGACATCGATATGAGAGAAACGCATTGATTGGTTGCCTCCTACACATGCTCTGACCAGGACCCAGGCCAGGGAGGAGTGTGCAACCAAGGTCTGTGCCCTTTGTCTGCAGGCCAATGCTCTATCCACTGAGCAAAACTGGCTAGAGCTCTTAACTCCCTTTAAGTTTTTAAACACAAACTATGAGTCTAAAGAATGTCTCAGACAGAAGACAGGTAGATATGTTCTCCTGAATCAAAAGAGAAGAAATAACTAGTTTATTATCACACACCTTTATGCAGTTTCTGCATTTACTACAGTAAAGCCTTAAATCTTTCTTTCATGTCTTAGAAAACCCACCTAACTAGTGTTATTCTTTCATAAACAAACTCATGATCAGAAGCCAAAATATGTGAAGTACTCTGATTTCACAAAAGGAAAGTATTTAATTATTACACTGGAGTATTAAATTGTTACACTGGAGTATCTTCTTTTCTTTCTCCAATAAATTGGATTGATCTTGCTCTCTCCTCTAAGTTTCAGATCCATTAATCTTGACCATAGGACAGGCACCCACAGGCATATTTATTGCTATTTTTCCTTAAACAGCTCAAAAATCTAAACAAAGATTGGAGCTGGTAAAGTCTTTTGAATTTGCTTGATTGTGAATAAATTGAAAACTGTAGCCCTAGGTACCAATCCAGAACCTGAAAAAAAAATTAGGGCTAATAAAAAATAATTTAGACAGCAAGTTGAGATGGTACATTTTACTGGCCTTTGACCATACTCTGAGTCAAACTGTCAGTGAGCATAATTGTTTTATACCTTTATGTGGGGTGGATCGATGGGAATTCTATAGACTAATGACTTATTCATAAGAATTTGGGTTATTTTAATATATCAGTAAACTTTATCTTATAAATAAAATGTTAATTAATGTTTCACAATTCTATTCTAATGTTTTGTCAAAACCTTTCCAATGCTTTAAAAATATTCTGCACCTTGAATATTCTTAAATCCAGTTCTCACTGCTCACTTTATACATATAAAGACAAGGAAGCAAGAAGATTGGCCAGGGTCAAAGAGAACATGTGTAGGCGCTGAAATTGAAGTCCTGGTTCCACATCCGGGTGTCACATTACCAAACAGGGGGAGATAAAGATGGATACTCTATCCAGGCTGAGCTAGAAGGTGCCATTCCAACGACTGGGGAAGAAATTGAGTTTGCAAAAATGAAAGTAACATAAGAGGCAAGAAACAAGATAGAGGAAACTCAGTTTTCATTGTGCAGAGGTGAGAACACTTGGAGGACATTTGAATGTGTTCTCTCAATATATTAAGAAAACACCCATCTCAATAAGAACATTACAAGTGTTAAAAGGTAGATCTCTATTTGAGAAGTCAGTATGTAAAGAAAAGATAAATAAAAAATTTTTATTTAAAAAACGAAGATTTGTCTTTGTCAGACAGACTAGGTTCAGATTCCAGATCTGCCATTGGCTAGCTGTGTGACCATGGGCAGACTTCTTAATCTCTCTAAAATTTACTTGCTAGAGGACCAAACGTAGAGAAAGCATTTATCATTCTGCTTGGCACAGAGCATGCCTTCAGTAGAAGGTAGCTACCTCTACTGTGACCACTACTGTTATTATTGTTCTCCTTCATTTCACCATATCCCCATTTGCCTACTATATTTTCATCCCTCACATTTTATTCAACTACATGACAGTCTAGTGGCATAGCGGAGTCAGAAAACTGGCACATTCAATTTTAAGATCAAAAGGTTCAATTCCCTAAAAACCTGGAGTCCATGCTTTCCATGATGTGTTTCTTATGAAATAATCATTTCACTGGAAATGACCTCATCACTTACTTTTCTAAAATGATGGAGATTCTGGTGTGAACATCTGGTGTGAACTTTATCCCTTAACCTGGATTGGTTTTTTAATCTCTACAATTATCTTTTATCCTTTTATCTCAGAGAGAATAGGTATTCTTCCTCTTCTGAAGTTACCTTTTCCTAAGATTTCATTATCCTTGAAAAAATTACTCCCATATTTTCCCTATTCTCTTTTCTAATTACTGTAAAAATATCACAAGATGTCTTAAACATTGAAAAAAGTGGTACACACAAACATTCAAGTGTCCAAGAGTAAAAATTCACCCAAAATCTTACCATCTAAAATTGCTATATTAACATGTGCCCATTATTTCAGATGTCTCTTTATATTTACACATAGAGAGAACAAGAAATAGACATAATTCCTAGAAAATAAGCTACTAAGTTTATTTTTACTTGAAACCCATCTAAACTAATAAAAGCGAAATAGTAAAATTAACCATTTCTCTGAGACAGGGTAAGCCACGCCCACCAGCCAATCAGAGCGGCTGTATGCAAATTAGCCCAGCCAACATGGAGGCCGCCACTCACGGACCTGAGTAAACGGCAGTTTCCATTGCGGCAGGAGCGAAAGTGAAGCTGCGCCCGCTCAGCTCAGCTCCGATTAAACTGGCTCTAGCGAAACACACCTTTGAAACAATATAACAATCATAGAATCCTCGGGAGCTGAAGGAAAGAGCAGCCGGGGCCTAACCAGTAAAAGTAACAATTGTTTCATTATAGACACTGCTGCGAGGTGAAGCAGAGAGGAGGGTTTGTTAGCCGCCTTAAAGGAACAGCATCAATTATAGGAGATAAACTCAAGAACCTGCGTCCAGCCGGCCTTGTTGGGTCAATGGGAGCTGTGGGCAGCTTTAAAGCCCCTCACCCAGGCTGGTCAGGCACGCCAGCAGGTGGATGTCCCCAGAGGGCTCCCAGACTACGAGAGGGCACAGGTCGGGCTGAGGGACCTCCCGAGTGCACAGAGCGGCTGCAGGGCAGGACAGCGCAGGACCCAGGACCCGTGAGTGGGAAAGAGGCGGCAGGGTTGGAGGGCACCGGGAAGCGGGTAAGAAGCGGCAGGGTTGGCGGCCTGCTTGGTGGGCTTCCCAGGCCCTTTGTGGGGCATCGGGGAGCGGGAAAGAGGTGGCAGGGGGTTGGTGGCCTGCTTGGCAGCTGTCCAGGCCCTTGGAGGGGCATCGGGGAGTGGAAAAGAGGTGGCAGGGGGTCAGTGGCCTGCTTGGAGGGCTTCCCAGGCCCCTTGCAAGCAGGGCACCAGGAAGTGGGAAAGCAAGGTGGCGGGCTGGGGAGTGGGAAAGAGGCCGCGTGGGGGTCAGTGGCCTGCTTGGTGGCTGCCCAGGCCCCTTGCAGGGCACCAGGAAGTGGGAAAGCAAGGTGGTGGGATGGGGAGTGGGAAAGAGGTGGCGGGGGGGGGGGTCTTGGCCTGCTTGGTGACTACCCAGGCCCTTTGCGGGGCACCAGGGAGTGGGAAAGCAAGGCTGCAGGGGCCAGGGTCCTGCTTGGCAGCTCCCCAGACCCCTTGGCGGCACTGGGAAGTGGGAAAGGAAGGCAGCAGGGGACGGGTGAGTGGGAAAGAATTGGCGGCCTGCTTGGCAGCTTCCCAGGTCCCTTCCGAGGATCAGGGAGCAGGAAAAGGCTGGCCTGACCGTAAGGCGGGGTTTTCCCTGCTTTCTGGTGGCTGGAGGAAGATGGGCAGTAGGCAAGCTTGGGAGGCAGGCAGCACCCAGCCCTGGTCACAGCTCAAAAAAGAGAACAACATGCAGGAGAGGGCAAGAGTCTGAGAGATCAACATAGAGGGGGTGCCTGCTCCAAGCCTTGACGGTGTGCCTGGGGGCAGGCCCCTAGCAGGTAGACACACACACAGGAGGACTGCTCTGAGCCTCAGATGCAGCTGGGGGCAGGTCCCCAGTGGTGACACACACACATACACACACACACACACACAAAAGGCGCCTGGCAGACTGGGGCCATCATAGGACATCCACTGAGGGGTCCCAGACTGTGAGAGGGCACAGGCCGGGCTGAGGGACTCCCTCCACCCCGAGTGCACAAATTTTTGTGCACCGGGCCCCTAGTA
>PVJC01040028.1:0-15981 GCA_004026665.1 Murina feae | reverse complement strand
TACTCTTGGTCCTATTTAGCCTTTCTAATAGGCATTACTCTCATGAGGACCCTATTTCATTATAGACCTCCCATATTATGAGATCTCTTGATTCTTTCTTACAGAAACACAAATTATTGCTTGTGTTTTGTGAACTTTAGAAATTATATAGCCTACTGCTATCTAGCAGTTCTTAACATATCCTTGGGTATATAAATTTGTATTTTCTTGAATTATATATACATGGTATCATATAAATATGCACTCTTTGGTGGCATCCAGCTTTTTTCTTCAGCATGATGTTTTTGAGATATATCATATTATTGTGTCTATTAGTGATTCATTTCTTTCTGTGTTTGAATACTCTTCCTATTATATAACTACTAGGGGCCTGGTGCACAAAAATTTGTGCACTCGGGAGGGTCCCTCAGGCCGGCCTGTGCCCTCTCGCAGTCTGGGACCCCTCGGGGGATGTCCACCTGATGACATGCCTGGCCAGCCTGGGTGAGGGGCTGATGGCTGTTTGCAGGCTAGCCAAGCCCCCCCAGTGGGGACCCTCACCCCATGGGGGTGTGGCCAGCCTGGGTGAGGGGCTGAGGGCTGTTTTCAGGCTGCCCACAGCTCCCATTGACCCAATGTCCCAGTGAGGCTGGCTGGAATCAGGTTCTGGGGTTTATTTATCTTCTATAATTGAAATTTGTTGCCTTAAGTGGAGGACTAGGCAGGCAATGAAGCTTCCTGTTTGCTTCAGCTCTGTGGCTTCTATAATTGAAACTTCGTTGCCTTGAGCAGAGGCCCAGCTGGCCTAGACAGGCAGTTGCAACGGCGCCAGCCTCCATCTTGGCTGGGTTAATTTGCATGCAGCCACTCTGATTGGCTGGGAGTGTGGCTTAGGTATCTTGGAGTGATGGTTAATTTGCATATTACTCTTTTATTAGATTAGACTAGAGGCAGGCCCAGTGCACAAAAATTTGTGCACTTGGGGGGGGGTCCCCTTAGCCCGGCCTGTGCCCTCTCTCAATCTGGGACCCCTTGGGAGATGTCTACCTGCTGGCTTAGGCCTGCTCCCCAGGGAATCGGGCCTAAGCTGGCAGTCAGACATCCCTCTGGCAGCCCGGGAGCCCTTGGGGGATGTCCACTTGCCATTGGGGAGCAGGCCTAAGCTGAGTCGGACATCCTTAGTGCTGCTGAGGAGGCAGGAGAGGCTTCCAACACCACCGCTGTATTGGCAGCCATCAGCCTGTCTTGTGGCTGAGCAGAGCTCCCCCTATGGGAGTGTACTGATCACCAGGAGGCAGCTCCTGCATTGAGCGTCTGCCCCCTGGTGGTCAGTGTGTGTCATAGTGACCAGTCATTCCTGATTGTTCTGCTGTTAGGGTCAATTTGCATATTACCCTTTTGTTATATAGGATTCTATATCTTGTAGAAGCTCACACTAAATTTAGATGAATATATCATTATATTCTAATGTATTTGTACTATTTCAGTGCTATAGTGAAGATACTGGTATTAGCTATATTAAAATTAATAGCTCAAGTTATTTTTGTGTTGTTCTTTGATTCATTCATTTTAATTCAGTTTTTCATTGACTAATTTTTTTTTAAGACTTTAATTTTATTGTTTTTCTTTAGGTGTTTTTGTGGTCGCTTGGTCAAGCAACATGCTTGTTTTACTGCAAGTCTTGCCATGAAATACTCAGATGTGAAATTGGATGACCATTTTAATCAGGCATTAGAAGAATGGTCTGTGGAAAAGCATACAGAACAGAGCCCAACAGATGCTTATGGAGTCATAAATTTTCAAGGGGGTTCTCATTCCTACAGAGCTAAAGTATGTCACATATTTGGTTTCTTTACTTCATTTACGTTGTTATTTAAGTAATATATTCTTGTAATCTGACAGTTTATATAATGCTATGTCAGGAAATCAGTTCCAGTAATTCTTTTACATATTTTTAAGTTCTTTGTAGAAGTGCGTAAAATATATAATTGTTATACCTTGGTGACTTGAACCTTTTATCATTATAAAATCTCTTTTATTTTTTGTCAGTTTTGTTGACTAAGTCTGCTTTTTCAGTAATCAGTATAGCTAATATTTTCTTTTATTTTACTGTTAACCTCTCCTTATGTTTAAGGATTTCTTTTCAAAAATTTAAAAAATAGTGTCTACTATCTCACTTTTTGTTTGTTCACTTTTCTTGTGTCTTTGGATTAAATATTTTTTATTATTTTCCTCCTTTCTTATTAGCATGTTATTTATATATTTTTTTATTTATTCTCTTTTTAAAAAAATGTATTTTTAATTGATTTAATAGAGGAAGGGAGAGGAGGAGAGAGATAGGAACATCAATGATGAGAAAGAATCACTGATCAGCTGCCTCCTGCACATCCTCCACTGGGGATGGAACCTGCAACCTGGGCATGTGCCTCAATTGAGGAATCAAACCATGACCTCCTGGTTAATAGGTTGACGTTTAACCACTGAGCCATGCCAGCTGGGCTTACACTATTCTTACAAACACTACGAATACATTTTTAACTTGTTACTTTTATAAATTAGTACTGTACTGCTTTCAGACAATGTAGGATCCTTTGGAATATTTGTAAGTGCATTACTTTCCTTATGGCTTACGTCCTTTTTGTTTCATGAATTTTATTTCTTTGTGTATTTTAAACCCCAAAGCATAATTGTTTTTCATTTAGATTTACCAACATTTTACTCTTTACATTGTTCTGCCTGCCTCCTTCTCTTGGCAGGAAAATTGTGCCAATTGGTGGTCCCATTTCTAAAAGTTTTCCTATTCTCATGGATCCGTAACCCACAAGTTTTCATTGTGTTGATAACCCTCTGATGCCTCAAAATAGATGTTACTTACCTAATTTTAGTTTTTCTAGTTTCCAGAGGCAGAGATGATCCAAAGCAATCTAGTTCATTGACAGAAATAGAATTCCTCATTTATTCTTCACATAATCTTAAAAAAATTTATCTTTAAACTCTTTTCCAAACACTACTGTATGTACTGTGTTAATTATAATAATGAGTTAAATTAACGCAGAAAAACTTAGTATAGAACAAAACTTTTTCAAAGCATTCTTAAGGGACTCTGGAATCCTAATCAGTGTTGCAGAATTCTGATATTTTGGCATATTTTTTCATTTGTGTTTGATATTTGTAATGGAATGGGCAATATATTGTTTTGCAAAGAACCTTTCTTAGAGATGTTTAAATGTATTTTTTCTTGCAACATCTGAATATTTCAGATTTCTTAGGATCTGAATCATATAGGTGCATTAGACAGAATAGAGTGGTCATAGCCAGTAAATTTTATGATGTCACTTAAGAGAAATATAATTTTTAAAATCTAAATCAGAGGATATGATGGTTTATCTTTTATAAGATGATTAAAAAAATTAAACTAGTAAATTCATCTGAGCACCTTAGAATATTGAGTAAAATTTATTATTTTCGGTAATTTGTGGATCAAAACTATAATTACTTCCATCAAGGGAAACCATCATTTATATTAAAAATATTTTTGTTACTTTACTACGTAGTCACAGTCCTACTATATATGGACTTGATCATTAACAAAACTTTCAAATAGATAATTTAGTATTTGCTTTTTTTAATAGCAAGAGTTGTAAAAGCCTCCATTTTCATCATTCTTTCTCTTTTTTCCATCATTGTAGTTAGCCTTAATACCTCTCATTCACTGCATACTCATAGTTAAACAAGCTAATAAAAACTGGGTAAATTTATAAATTGGATGAACAGTAATTGAATTTACATAAGCAGGAAGTGTAACACAGTTATATCTTAATCTTAAATTTTAAACATTAAAATGCCACTACTTCTATAGCTCGTACAAAATGGCTTTCCAACTTTAAAATCATTTGCTCTTGATTATTCAAAGTATAAATATATTAAAAGTAGCCTATGACATCTACTTTATAATAATCTAGAATTAAAGTTTTCTAAAGTTGGGTAATGTATTATGAAACCTATGAACATAGTCAATTATTTTGTCTTTTTAAAAATCTTTTCTAGTATGTCAGACTATCATATGACACCAAAACTGAAGTCATTCTGCAACTTCTGCTTAAAGAATGGCAAATGGAATTACCCAAACTTGTTATCTCTGTACATGGGGGCATGCAGAAATTTGAGCTTCACCCACGAATCAAGCAGTTGCTTGGAAAAGGTCTTATTAAAGCTGCAGTTACAACTGGAGCCTGGATTTTAACTGGAGGGGTAAACACAGGTACTGTGATGATTATACTAATTTTATTTAGTGTGTTTGTAATTTTTTCAGAATATTGATTAGATATTTGAAACAGTCAACATTGATTATAAATATATTCAGTTTTTCCTGTTAAATAATCTACGGTTTCTAGATATAAATAGTAACTGTGAAAGTATTTGGTTTTCATTTAGTCTTTTTAAAAAATAATAGGTTTTATAACAGGGGTTGGCAAACTATGACCTATGTACCAAATCCAGTCCATTCCTTGTTTTTGTAAATAAAGGTTTATTGGAATATAGCTGCATTCATTTGGTTTTGTGTTATTTTTGGCTACTTTTGTGCTAGTTTAGCAGAAATCAAAAGCTGTGACAAAGACTATATTTTGCAAAGTCTAAAACATTTACTATTTGTCCTTTACAAAAAAAGGTTACAAACGCTTACTATAGAGCAAAGTATTATTATTCCTGTCACTTTCTGGCTACTGGTAAATTGGTACAAGAATGGAATCCATTGCCTAACCAGTAGTAAGAAGTAGCTTTCAAAATTAATTTTTAATATACTATAATCTTTCTACGTCTTCCCTATCACATCTGCAGGTTAGATTTAAGAAAGACCAATTTTAATGTCCAAAATAAAACAATTATTACTTAAATTAGTTTGCAAATATCTAATTCACTAGAGGGCCGGTGCACAAAAATTTGTGCACTCAGGGGGATTCCTCAGCCCCACATGTGCCCTCTAGCAATCTGGGACCCCTCGGGAGATGTCCACCTGCTGGCTTCAGCCCATTCCCCAGGGGATTGGACTTAAGCTGGCAACCAGACATCCCTCTGGCAGCCTGAGGGCCTTTGGGGGATGTCTACTTGCCAGCGGGGAGCAGGCCTAAGCTGCAGTTGGACATCCTTAGCGCTGCTGAGGAGGTGGGAGAGGCTTCTGCCACCACTGCTGTGTTGGCAGCTGGCAGCCTGGATTGTGGCTGAGCAGAGCTCCCCCTGTGGGAGCGCACTGACCACCAGGGGGCAGCTCCTGCATTGAGCGTCTGCCCCCTGGTAGTTAGTGTGTGTCATAGTGACCAGTCATTCCCAGTGGTTCTGCTGTTAGGGTCAATTTGCATATTACCCTTTTATTATATAGGATAGAGGCCTGGTACATGGGTGGGGGCCGGCTAGTTTGCCCTGAAAGGTGTCCCGGATCAAGGCGGGGGTCCTGCTGGGGTGCCTGACGGGGCTTGGAGCTGCTGGGTGCTGGGCCCCCTGAAGGCTGGGTCTCTGCTCCTCCAGCCCCAGCAGCCCCAGAGCTGAGGCAGGGCTTGGAGCTGCTGGGTGCCGGCGCCCCTGTGGGCTATGTCTCTGCTCCTCCGACCCCAGCAGCCCCAGCGCTGCCTCGGCTGCGGGGCTTGGAGCTGCTGGGTGCTGGGCCCCCTGCAGGCTGGGTCTCTGCTCTTCAGACCCCAGCGACCCCAGCCCTGAGGCGAGGCTTGGAGCTTCTGGGTGCCAGGCCCCTGCAGGCTGGGTCTTTGCTCTTCAGACCCCAGCGACCCCAGCCCTGAGGCGAGGCTTGGAGCTTCTGGGTGCCAGGCCCCTGCAGGCTGGGTCTTTGCTCTTCAGACCCCAGCAGCAGCCCCAGCCCTGAGGCGAGGCTTGGAGCTGCTGGGTGCCGGGCCCCCTAAAGGTTTGTGTCACAGCTCTCACACCCCAGCGGCAGCAGCAACCAAGCAGGCCCAGAGGCCCTCTTCCAGCCAGCTGGGGCAGAACGCCTGCGTCATCACCATGACGACGATGCATTCATCTTGTCCCAGCCGCTGCCATCTTTGTCTTGGAGTGATGGTTAATTTGCATCTTACTCTCTTGTTAGATAGGATTATCAACAACTGTTTTTAGAGTCTTATTGTGTATTAAGTATTCTTCAGGCTGCTGAAAATATATCACTCCACAAAACAAATAAAATATTTGCCTTCATGCAGATTACGTTCAGGGGGAGACACAGATAACAGACAGATAACTAAATGTATAATATCTTAATTTCTCTGAGTAATATTTTTTCTCAGGCAAGGGAAACAAAAATAAAGGGGGGGCGGATTATATCAAACTATAGTAGGTTTTTGCTTGGCAAAGGAATCCATCAACAAAATGAAAAGACCAACCACTGAATAGGAAAAGCTACTCACTACTGATACATCTCATAAGAGGTTAATATCCAAAATGTGTGTGTTTATTTAAATTTAAAAAATATATTTTTATTGATTTCAGAACAGAAGGGAGAGGGAGTGAGAGATAGAAACATCAATGATTAGAGAGAATCATTTATTGGTTGCCTCCTGCACACCCCCCACTGGTAATTGAACTGTGACCTCCTGGTTCATAGGTCGATGCTCAACTACTGATGTATGCCACTTGGGCAATATCCAAAATTTATAAAGAACTCAGAACAATTCAACACTAAAAAAACAAATAATTCATTTAAAAATAGGCAGAGGACCTAAATAGATATTTCTCCAAAGAGGACATATAGATGGCTAATAGACATATGAAAAGATAGTTATTAATCATCAGAAAAATGCAAATTAAAACCACAATGAGATATCACCTCACACCCGTCAGAATGGCTATCATCAATAAATGAACAAACAAGTATTGGTGAGGATGTGGAAGAAAGGGAACCATTACGCATTGTTGGTGGGAATGCAGATTGATACAGCCAGTATGAAAACAGTATGGAGTTACATCAAAAAATTAAAAATGGAACTGCCTTATGATCCAGAAATTCCATTTCTAGGTTTATATCAGAAGAAACCCTAATTCAAAAGAATACGTGCATTCCTATGTTCATTACAGTGATATTTTCAGTAGCCAAGATACGGAATCAACCCAAGTGCCTATCAGTAGATTAGTGGGTAAAGTAGATGTGGTACATATATACAGTGGAATATTACTCAGCTATAAAAAAATGAAATGATAAAATGTTACCATTTGAAACAGCATGCATGGATCCTAGAAGGTAAAATGAAATAGATCAGTCAGAAAAAGACAATACCATATGATTTCACTTATATGTGGGAATCTAAAGAACAATATAAATGAAGCAACATAACAGAAACAGATTTATAGACAGGGAATAGACTGATGGTTGCCCTAGGGGAAGTGGGTTTATGGGACTGGGTGAGAAAGGTGAAGTGAGTGAGAAGTACAGTTTGGTAGTTACAGAATAGTCATGGGGATGTAAAGTACAAGCATAGGAAATACAGTCACAAATACTGTAACTATGTATGGTGCCAGATACGTACTGGAAATATCAGGTGGAGCACTTTGTAAAGTATATGCTTAATCATTGTGCTGTACACTTGAAACTAATACAACATAATATGATGTAAGTTGTTATTGGGGAAGAAAAGAATAAAACCTATTTGAACTCATACAAATATAAGATTACTAGAGGCCCAGTGCACAAAAATTTGTGCACCTGGGTGGGTTCCTCAGCCTGGCCTGTGCCCTCTCGCAATCTGGGACCTCTCAGGGGATGCCCACCTGCTGGCTTAGGCCCGCTCCCCACGGGATTGGGCCTAAGCTGGCAGTCAGACATCCTTCTGGCAGCCTGGGAGCCATTGGGGGATGTCCACTTGCCAGCGGGGAGCAGGCCTAAGCGGCAGTCAGACATCCTTAGCGTTGCCGAGGAGGCAGGAGAGGCTCCCACCACTACCGCTGTACTGGCAGCCATCAGCCTGTCTTGTGGCTGAGCAGAGCTCCCCGTGTGGGAGTGCACTGACCACCAGGGGCAGCTCCTGCATTGAGTGTCTGCCCCCTGGTGGTCAGTGTGTGTCATAGTGACCAGTCATTCCCAGTGGTTCTGCTGTAAGGGTCAATTTGCATATTACCCTTTTATTATATAGGATAAGTGCTTTACAGACACATGAAATATATTGTAGAGATGATGGGGATGGTGGAGAGGGCTTTACTAATAAAGTGACATTTGAGTAGAGGTGGAAGGAAATGAAGGAGTAAGATAAGAGTAATGTGGAGCACAGCATTTAAAGAGGAAACTGCCAGTGTGTTGGGAGAATAGTAATAAAGGGTCATTCAGTATAGCTGAAGTGGAAAGAGCAGGAAGTACTAGGTGATAAGATCAGAAAGTTGTGGGTGTGTGATTGTGGTTAGTATTGGGTAGCATGGTGAATACCAGGGACAATAGGAAGATCTTTTTAGAAGGCCTTGTAATCCATTTTAATCACTTGTGACTTTTTCTCTGAATGAGAAGTGATGGTTTTAAGCAGAGTTGACAAGAGCAAAGATCCACCTGTATGATAGTTTGAACGTAGACTGTAAATACCGCAATGCCAAATGCCATAACAAAATACCACAAGATTAGGGTAGCTTGAACAAAAATGTATTTTCTCATATTTCTCTAGGTCCAAGATCAAGATGTTAGCAGGTTTTGTTCCTTCCGAGGCCTTTCTTCTTGGCATTCAGATGGTGACCTTTTCATTGTGTCCTCTCGTAGCCTTTCCTCTGTGCATGTGTGTCCATGGTGCCTCTTTTTGTGTCTCTTTTTTCCTGTAAGGACTCCTGTTAGGTTGGATTTGGACCCACCCTAACCACTTCATTTTGATGTAATAACCTCTCTAAGGGACCTATTTCCAAATACAGTCATATTTTTAGGTACTGAGATTAGGATTTCAACATAGGAATTTTGGGGCGGGTGCAATTAAGTTCATAACAAATCATAATGAGGACTTATGTGGTCTTTTGAATTGTCTTTTCTACTGTTCTCCTAGGTTTTGATTCATTAGGAAACTTTTGTAATTATTTGGTGTGTGTATGTTGGTGTGTGTTGCTTATAGTCCTAAGCCATACTTTTTGGTTTTTGAGATGGTGTGTAGAGCAATAACAAAAAACAATAGTTACTTACATTGAGGAATCTAAGAGAGGACTAAGCATAAGAACATGATAAACATTTTATATGTGTTTTAGGCAGTTGTAGTGATCCAAAATTATAGTTTTTTTTTTCTCTTTGGTCCTTGAGTTTTCTTTGTAAGTATGTTTTTTTTGACCTTGTTGCCTTTTGTCTTGTATGTGTTTAAAAAAATCACAAATTGTAATGTTACAGATGGAGCACACGATTGTTCTGAACACAATGAAGACTTTTAGTTAAAATGAATTCTTTTTTGTATGAACAGGTGTGGCCAAACATGTTGGTGATGCCCTCAGAGAACATGCTTCCAGATCATCTCGGAAGATTTGCACTATTGGAATAGCTCCATGGGGAGTGATTGAAAACAGAAATGATCTTGTTGGGAGAGATGTAAGAATGATTTTTAAATTTCTTGTGTTTGAACTTACTTGTAAGCAAAATTAAAACAAGGATCTTTTAGTCAACTAAAAATATTCTTGAATATACAATACTTTCAGATTACCTTTTTAAAAGTATTTTTCTAAGGTTTCCTTCTGATCATTTTGAATATACAGTCATAGATACAAGTTATTATTATTATAGTGTTAGTAGATTTTCGTTTCTGCCTGTTTAAGATAATTATTTCACACTTTTTCCATTTCATGCCAATCTTTGTAATTAAATTTTTTAATGATTGTATAACATTAAGAATTAATTTATTGTTACTATGAATATTAATCAAATGCTTTGAACAGGTTAAAGATGTGAATTGGCTGTGTTTATCAAGAGACTATCAAAAAGGAATGACTAATTTATAATGATCCTTTAAAGGGCAATTAAATTTCTAATATCAATTCTAAAGATACTACTTATGGCTAGAAAAGCAATATGACTTTTGATTGCTTTTATTTAGTGTGCTTTATATATTACTCTTTATTCACCATTAAACTAATTGTGTTTTTTTCACATTATTTACTTACATGCTGCTGCTTCTTTGCATGTGATAATGAAATATAATCTGCAATAGGAGGCAAAATTTAGTTGTATCATTTAACCAACTACTGATTAATCTTCGGCTGCTTAAAGCTAGTGCTTTTTAATGTATTCTTTGATACTTTCTATTTGTTGCCATAAGTAAATGGAATTTTACCTTACTTTCCTTTATAGATTATTTCAGTTTATTTTTACTTTATGTTATATTTAATCTTTCCCACTAACTCTTATATTTGATACTGTTTAGGTGGTTGCTCCTTATCAAACCTTATTGAACCCTCTGAGCAAACTGAATGTTCTGAATAATCTACATTCCCATTTCATATTGGTGGATGATGGCACTGTTGGAAAGTATGGGGCAGAAGTCAGGCTGAGAAGAGAACTTGAAAAAACTGTTAATCAGCAAAGAATTCATGCTAGTAAGGGAATTTATAAATTCATTATTGAAATTATAAATTTGTTGTTGAAATTATTCTGGGCTATATTAATTGCCAGCAACATTCTTAAAAGATAGAATGTTCTTTGAAGTACTGGTTTTATTATGTAGCAAGATAGCATGTGAAACAACCAAGAATGACTGACCTTAGGTAAATAAGGTGACTTAGGAAAAGAAGCCTGAGGGTACTCAGATATTGAGGTCGAAGCCACAAAGGTCCATTGGAAGTTCTGTTGCCATTGTAATCCTACTGTAGCCCAAACAATTCAGAAATAATCTTAATGTGTGCTATATTCTAATGCATTACTTTGAAATTCAAGATGAAGAGTAAAAGAGGAAAATAGGCTTTATTGCCAAGTAAGAATAACCTTGCTTAAAGTTTTTAACATGAGTAGGTATCACTTTTTGATAGGTGGTTCTTAGAGTTGATATTCTTAATACTGGTCTTCCTTTTCAGCCATAGTCAAACTTTTTGGTTCCCTCAACATCTAGATTTTTATTTCAAAAAGGAGAAATTGTGTAATCTTAGAAAACCAAGAAGGTGAGCTCTGTGACAAAGGGAAATAGAAATTCAAAATTATAGAACATTGTATTCAAATTATAATGGAGTCTTAGCATCTGTTTTTAAAATTATGAGTGTTTTAATCCTATAATTATGTATATTTTGAATTCTCTCACTGCATTGCAGGTTATTAAAAACAAAAATTGATATTCTTTACTAAATTTATTTGTTACTCTTGTAGAGGTCTTGTGTTTTATTAATCAGTTCCCTTTATGTAATCCTAATTCTTTCATTAATGTCTGTTAATGTCTCAATTAGTTGGGATCAGAAATATATGTTTTAATAATAAAAACAGACATATATTAGAAATTCAACTAGAAGCAAACTCTAAAATCAATGTTTTATACATTTCTTAGCAAGAGTTGTTAATGAAATATACAAAATGTTTTTACTTTTCAGAAAATATGTAAATTCTAGTGTATGTCTAATTACACATTGGATTTTCTAATTTTGTCAATTAAAACAGACTTTAAGTTAATGAAAAATAACTTATTCAGTATTTAATTTATGCCAGACTAGTATCATGTTAAATAAGATTAAATTACTAATTTTGCCCAATATCTTAACAAATCTTTTCCTTTTTTTAGGAATTGGTCAAGGTGTCCCTGTGGTGGCACTTATATTTGAAGGTGGGCCAAATGTTATCCTCACAGTTTTAGAATACCTTCAGGAAAGTCCTCCTGTTCCAGTTGTCATATGTGAGGGAACAGGCAGAGCTGCAGATTTACTAGCGTATATTCATAAACAAACAGAAGAAGGAGGGTAAGTGTATGATTAAAATAAGTTTTGTGTATATGTGTGTGTGTGTGTGTGTGTGTATTGATTTCAGAGAGGAAGAGAGAGATAGAAACATGAATGATAAGAGAGAATCATTGACTGGCTTCCTCCTGCACGGCCCTCACTGGGGATTGAGCCCGCAATCCAGGCATGAATTGAACCTGGAAACCTTCAGTCTGCAGGCCGACACTCTGTCCACTGAAGCAAACTGGCCAGGGCAACAACAAGTTTTGTTTTGTTTTTTTCTTTAACAACAAGTTTTTAATAACTATGTAAAGAGGCTTGTGGTGTTTTAGAATATTAGATTCATTTCAGTATGTTATGAACATGAAAATTTGAAGTTTAATATGATACCTTGCTAAGGCTTGAGGGAATAGTTTGTCTGACACATTATTGGAATTAATTAAAATACATGAATCTTTATAAAGGACAACTTTGCAAGATCTGTCAGATATACAGAGGCACATATCTTTTGACCCAGTAGTTCCATTTCTGGCAATTATTTCTGCAGATGTACTTGTACACATATAAATAACATGTATAAAGGAACTTGATATGGCATTGTTTGTAATAGTAAAAGATTGAATAAAAGTAGAACATATATCAAAGGGACTATGTAAATAAATTATGGTCTGTCTGCACAATGGAATGGTTTGTAACTGAGTAAGATTGGCATCGGTGTACTAGATTTGGGAAGATTACTAGAATATATATGCAAAATAAGGAAAATGCAGAGTAGCATGTATATTGTGCTATACCTTTTATGTAGGAAGGAAAGAGAGGATAATTATTTATATATATAGAAATAAGAAAGAGATCCTGGAATACTATTCACACTAATAGTGTTCCTTTTCAGCAGTTGAGGTGAAACTGGGCAGATGGAAGACAATGGGAAGGAGACTTTCATTATTAATTTTCACATTTTTATATTTAGAGAGTTTTATATTATACTAGGGGCCTGGTGCATAAAAATTTGTGCACTCGGGGCAGGGGGGGGGGGTCCCTCAGGCCGGCCTGTGCCCTCTCGCAGTCTGGGACCCCTCAGGGGATGTCTACCTGCTGGTGTGCCTGGACAGCCTGAGTGAGGGGCTGATGGCTGTTTTCAGGCTGGCCAAGCCCCCTCAGTGGGGACCCTCACCACATGGGGGTGTGGCTAGCTTGGGTGAGGGACTGCGGGCCGTTTTCAGGCTGTCCACAGTTTCCATTGACCCAAGGTCCCAGCGAGGCTGGTTGGAATCAGGTTTCTGGGGTTTATTTATCTTCTATAATTGAAACTTTGTTACCCTGAGCGGAGGCCTAGGCAGGCAATGGAAGCCTCCTGTTCGCTTCAGCTCTGTGGCTTCTATAATTGAAACATTGTTGCTTGAGCAGAGGCTTGCCGGCCTAGTCAGGCAGTTGCAACAGAAGCCTCCTGCTTGTTCCAGCTCCATGGCTGCCAGCTGCCATCTTGGCTGGGTTAATTTGCATACAGTTGCTCTGATTGGCTGGTGGGCGTGGCTTGGGTGTCTCGGAGTGATGGTCAGTTTGCATATTACTCTTTTATTAGATTAGACTAGAGGCCCGGTGCACAAATTCACCCAATCCTGATCGGGCCTGCTGGTTGGGAGCAAGTACCGCAGGAGATTGGCCAACTGGCTGGAGGAAGGGACCACGAAAAGGTGGCCTGCTTGCGGGGGCGGTATGGGGACCACAGGAGATTGGCCAGCTGCAGGGAGCGAGTGGGGGAGGTTGGCTATGGGAGCGCACTGACCATCAGGGGACAGCTCCTGCATTGAGCGTCTGCCCCCTGGCGATCATTGTGAGTAATAGCAACTGGTCAACTGGTTGTTCTGGTCGTTCGGGCCATGTAAATATTGAGAATAAAATAAAAATGTGCATGAGCTTGTGTTTAAGACATTTTGATGAAATAGTACTTTACATACCACAGTATCTTTAAACTGTTCTATATAATAAAGTGGTAATAAGCAAATTAACCCTCACGCCTTCACAAGATGGCTGCTTACAACTAGGCCGGCACAGGGGTTAGTGAGGGACGACCAACCAACTGAACAAGCAGGCTGCGTGGGGCGACCAGGGCGGCAGGGAGGCAGTTGGGGGCAACCTTGCCAGGGGGGATAGTTGTTGGTCACCAGGCTGGCATGCAGAGACAGTGAGGGATGATCAGGCCGGGGTGGGGGGTTAGTTAGGCTGTCAGGCAGGTGAGTGATTAGGACCAGGCAGGCAGCGGTACAGGATTGTGAGAGGGATGTCCGACTGCCAGTTTAGGCCCAATTCCAGGGATCGGGCCTAAACTGGCAGTCAGACATCTCCCAAAGAGTCTTAGATTAGAGAGGGTACAGGCTGAGCTTAGGGGACCCAACCCCTGTGCACGAATTTCATGCACCGGGCCTCTAGACTTTATGTAATATGTAATAGAATATGAGTATTAATATTGAAACACATACCTTATAAAAAAACTTCAAAATAATTCAAAGAGAAAACTCATTCCATTTCTCCCTTTATGACTTATAGTGGGAGTCTCAAGAAGGTTAAAATTTCACCATGGGTCAAGTACTTAATATTAATACAGTAGCTTTAAAAGTCTTACATAGATCCACCTGTATTTCATATTAGATTCTAGAAATAATGAAAATTTAAATCAGTGAATTAAGTTATGCTTCTTCTTACCTTAGGAATCTTCCTGATGCAGCAGAACCCGATATTATTTCAACCATCAAAAAAACATTTAACTTTGGCCAGAGTGAAGCAGTTCATTTATTTCAAACATTGATGGAATGCATGAAAAGAAAGGAGCTTGTAAGTAGATTTTAGCAGAATAAGCCTTTTAATTCAAAGAGCATTGCAAATTGGTAAGAAACTTGTTTTTCATTTGAATTTTAAGATTTTAAATCTTACTAAACCGTGTTAAAGGTGCCATTTTTTATTGTTTAAGCTGCAAGATACAGAACAACTATTACAGCTTTTATATGGTATTGGGGTATATATGGTATATATATATATTTGCACTTCTATTTTAGGAAAAATTTCATAACTAGGCCTCAACAGATTTTTATCTAGAGATAAAGAAGCATACTAAAGAATTGTCAATGTCATATCTAAAATACATTTAGAAACAAAAAAACGTAAACTATTTTACTCTGAGTGCTCAAATTAAATTAAAGATTAGTTAGTAATACAAACATGGGCTTCAGTTTAGAGAGAAAATTTTTTATCAGCTCCGAGTAGTAGATGATTTGCTGTTTTCTTCCATATGTTTTTTTTCTATAATTGTAAATGAAGTTAGTTAAAAATTTTGTAAAATGGTCTTTTACTTTATGAAAAATGTTATTACATAAAAATCTCTTGAGTGGTGTTACATTGCAATTTACTGAAAGAAACTTAAAAAAACATTTCTCATCAAAGACAACATAAAATTGTTTGGATTAAGTAAATGTTCACTCTGTAGAAGGAACAGGATTTTCCCATGAGTTTCCCAGTCCAAAAGTTGCTTATTTTAGTGAAGGACATTAAGATAGATGAAAAACTGAATGTAATGTGAAATCAAATATTTTTATTTTACTTGCCATTTTACTTGATAAATGATAGAAAATCATAATTTCATATTTTTTGGTTCCTTATTTTTGACCAAAAAATAACACACATTCCAAAACTATCTCGTGTAGTTTGAGATTACTTTTTAATGTCTTATGCCTTAGTTTTTAAAATGTAAAGGCATATTATTATTAATTAATTAATCCTTATATAGATCACTGTTTTTCACATTGGATCAGATGAACATCAAGATATAGATGTAGCAATACTTACTGCATTGCTTAAAGGTAAGATTTAAATATTTTTATTTATTTACTAGAGGCCCAGTGCACGAAATTCGTGCATGGCAGGGGGAGGGGTCCCATCAGACCAGCCTGCATGCTCTTTAATCCGGGACCCATTGGGGGATGTTCGACAGCTGGTTTAGGCTCAACCGTCTCATAATCCGGGATCGTTGATTCCTAACTGCTCACCTGCCTGCCTGATTGCCCCTGCTGGCCTCCCTGCCAGCCTGATCACCTCTAACCACCTCTGCCTGTTGGCCTGGTTGCCCCCAACACCCCCACTGGCCTTGTT
>PVJC01040027.1:0-15974 GCA_004026665.1 Murina feae | reverse complement strand
TAAAATATCTGATTATTATAATTTTATAGAAATCACATATTTGAACGGTGTCATTGATATAATGAGTTAAATAAAACATATTTCAAAAAGGATGTTCACCTATTTCTGTTTTACTTTTTAAAAATGGCTACTAGAAAATTTTAAAGTATATATGTGGTTGACATTAAATATCTTTTCTAATCTGAATCATTTTTATTTCATTTTCTTGTCTAACTGCCCTGGATAGAACCTCCAATGTGATGGTGAAGAGAAGCAGTAAGAGGTGACATCTTTGTTTTGTTTCTAATCTCAGGGGGAAAGTAGCCAGTCTTTACCAATAAGTATATTATCTGTGGTTTTTCATAGATGCCCTTAATCAGGCTGAGGCAGTTCCTTTCTATTCCAAGTATTTTGAGAGTTTTGATAAGGGGTGTTAAATTTTGTAAAATACTTTTTTTAGTATATAAAGATAATCATGTATATTTTGTCTTCTCCTATCGATAGATTGCATTAATTTCCATATGTGAAATCAACCCTCCATTCCTGAGATCAATCCCACTTGCACATGGTATGGTCCTTTTTATATGTTGCTGGATTCTGTTTGCTGATGTTGTTGAGAATGTCTGTCTATGTTCATAAGAGCAATTGGTCTGGAGTTTTCTTTTGTTATGATATCTTTGTCTGGTGTTGGTATCTTACATTAGACTTCTATTGGCTAGTGCTGCTCTAATTTCTAGTGTGGTGGCTTTTCTCCTGTCTTTTACTATCACAAACATCAACACCAGAATGGGATTACCTTAGCCAGGTCAAGCTGACGAACTTTGCTGGACACATTTTCAGCTAGGTTGCAGGTAAAGGTGATCATTCCAGCTAGCTGCTTTGCATCACCTTCAATCAACTGCAGGTTGGGACTGGAGATCCATTGTCAGCACACATGCATGCACAGGGCAGAAGGTAGTAGTGAGAGATGGGAAAAATCTTTTTGCAGATGGAGACTAGGTCTTTCTACTTCTTTTCTACCTCCCCACAATTCTTAGTTTAAATCACTCTACTAACAGTTTTTCGCCCCAAGCGTGTTTTACTGTAAACTCAGGCCTATACTTTAAAGACACCCTTAAACAGGTACTGTCAAAGAATTAGAGAACAGACCCTCCCAATTTTTTCTCTCTTTATTTCCCCTCATCACAATTTATCTCCCCTATACCCTCTTCAAGTGAGCATAAACTATATTAACCAACAATCTCAGAGGATATTAAAGAGCAATTTTTATGACTACCAAATACACAACGTTTGTTAAGAACAGCAGTTCTCAAACTTGAACCACGCACCAGAGCCTCTTGGTACGCTTATTAAAAAACAGATTACTGAACCTCCACCCCAGAGTTTCTGATTCAGTAGGTTTGGGGGGGTGGGCCCTAGAATTTGTATTTCCAACAAGTTTCCAAGTGATGTTGGTAATGTCGGTACTGCTGATCAGGGGCACTTTCAAAACCCTTGGGTGTTCACTTTACCTTGAAGTAATGCTCCTGTTTCACACTCAACTGGCATTTTGTAACAGATAGGGAACATAATGTAGGCAGTGGACCCTGTTGCAGAATAACTCTTGCTGAGATGAAGACTCACCCCATGCGATGGAGAGCGACCATTTTACTTTCAATGGTGTTCTGCTGTTCCAAAAGAGCATCCAGCTCTTTTTCCACCACTTTCTGAAACACACAGAAGCATCCTGTCATTGCAATGCTCAGAAGGAATCCGTCAGTTACCCAACCCAACTCCTAGCAGAAGGATGAATGCCATTTCAAATGTCTTCCTTCCTCCCACTCAACTCCCCCCCCCCCATATTAACAAACAATACTGAATGTTTGCAGTTAACCACATGCATCATGATCATTATGCGTATCTTACTTCAGCTAATAGATGAACACACAAAGGTGAAAACAAACCTTTGCTCAACGTCAGTAGCAAAGTGCCTAACACAGGAAAGCCTTTAAAAATACAATGGCTAAACCAACGCAACTTCCAAGGGGGCAGTCACAAAAGGCCTCTCGCCCTGACCGGTTTGGCTCAGTGGATGGAGCGTTGGCAGGTTCGATTCTGGTCAAGGGCATGTACCTTGGTTGCGGGCACATCCCCAGTGGGGGGTGTGCAGGAGGCAGCTGATGGATGTTTCTCTCTCATCGATGTTTCTTTCTATCCCTCTCCCTTCCTGTCTGTAAAAAAATCAATAAAATATATTTAAAAAAACAAAAACAAAAAACAAAACAAAAGGCCTCTCCCTAGCGTGTAATTCTCTCAGCCACGCCACTTCCTGCTTTGCCTCAACGAACATAACCTTCTTACGCTTGTGTCTCCTTGCCTGTTAAATAGGAACAGGAATACGTATCTCATGGGGCCGTTGTGGGAGCCGAATTAGAGAAGGAACAGGAGACGGAAAGTCCACCTTGGCAGTTATCACATATAAACTCAGAACGAGCGCTGTTCCGCCTGTAAGACTGACTTTAATTTTCTCCCAGAGAATAAACTGACTGGATGACTGCAAGCTTAGGAGTGTTAAGTCAAGAGCGCTTAAGTTTCCTAAAGCGCACCTTGCTGCAAAGCCAATCAGAGGGGAGTAGGGGAGGCCGGGGGAAGGTCAAGAGGGAGGAAAAAAAGAGACTTAGGTAATACTCTTCGTAATACTTTAAGCAATAAAACAAAATAAAAAATAAATTACAAACAAACAAAAAACCTCTGAGAAACTGCTGGAGCTGGTGCAAGTTAATGCTTGAAAATATGAAGATGCCAATGACTCCCCCCTCCACCTACCCCCCGAGGCTGAACCTGCCTTCTGCGCGCAGCCTTCCTGAAGGAAACGTTTAGGTTTTAGGGAACAGCTAACTCAAGCGTCAGACCAGGGCTTAAACCTTTTTCCTTTTCCCTAAGGAACCCCGCTGACATTCAGAAATGCATCGACTGCACCAGGCTGCCACGGGGACGGGAGAGGCGGGAGCTGGAAGGGGTCCCGGGAGACGCGCGGCCGCGCCCCCTCGCCCGCCGCGCCCGCGGGGGGACCGGCGCGGAGGCGGCTCGTCCGAGGTCAGGCAGGCGAGCTCGGCTCCCGAAACCTGCAGCTCCTACCGGGCGCTGCCTGAGACGCCAAAATTACCCCCCTTTCCTCCGCAAACATTCTCTGCAAGAGGAAGTTTTAAAACGCTTCCCCTTTATTTGCAAACGACTGCAGGCTTCAACGCGAGAACAGGGTGAAAGCATTTCACGGCTTTAGAACTGCTAAGCGAATGCAAGAAAACCTCTATCCTTATTTCGAGAGCCAGGCGAATTGGCACATACTCGCACCTAACTGGAATCCCGCGGAGGGAAATCAATGGGGGGTGGGAGGGCGGTTCGCCCAGGTAACAGGGGAAGCAAGCCTGGGGCATCAGACGGAGTGAAGGGAGATGGCAGGTCCCAAGAACCACTCAGCCACATTCCTGCTTCTCCAGCAGGTGCTTTTCCGTGTCCCTCGGCAAGGAGAGAGCTCCCCACAGCCCAGATTTCCCCACGGACGGCTGCTAAGCCCACTACTCCTGGACGCTCCAGGAAAAAAGGCTCGGCCCTCCCACCTCCTCGCCGCAGAGCCGTTCGTACACAGCCTCCAGCTCCTGCAGCTCCGTCAGGGAGCTAATGAGCTCGGTGGAGATTTCGGAGCAACGGCCTCCTCCCACTCCCTCAGGCGGCGGAGGCGCCCCTGACAGCTTCTGAGGGGAACTGAGGTCCGCCATCTTGGTTCGCATGCCGTGTTTCCGGCCCCGCGAGGCCCCTCTCCTCGTTGGCGCGCGGGTGTTTAGGGCTGCCTACGGAAGTGCCTGAGAAACTGATTTTTAAAAATGTTTAACAAGTCCTTTCATCATCTGGTCTTCTGTGAAAAGCGACAGTGATAAGGTGTGTTGAAATAATTTTCAATACGGGGTGGCTGCAAGACCGATGCGTTAAAAAAAATATATATATATATTTACATCCTTCAGGCGCCGCTGGGGCCTTTTTCCACCGCGCGCTAAGCGGAAGGTCCTCTTCTTGAGAGCTAATGGCGGATGCCGGCGTGTCGGCGTTGGCGGCGGCTTAGGCCTTGAAGGAAGTCTGCATCCGTTGGATATCTACACCATCTTCCCGGCTGCAGGGTAAAGAAGCAGCCCCCCCGTCTCCCCCCGGCCCACAGAGGCGTAGAGCGCCCATATAGCCGTGTGCACCAGTTTTCGGTAGGGCCGAGGTCAGGGGATTCGGGCAAGAAACGAGAGGTCGACAGGAACGCTGGGGACGTGGAAACGGCTGCCGGGAATTATTCCCTGTTCCTGTCTACAAGGTGGGCAGGAGACCTGGCTCAACAAAAGCCTGGAGCGGTTGCCTAGCTCTTATGCCCTGGTGCCTTTTGGATTTGGGGGGAGGTGTGAGGAAGGGCGGGAGGGAGGGAGGTCTCCTCCTGGAGACCGTACACACGCAGCACTTGTGCGCGAAGGTGGGAAAAGGAAAAACACCCTAACGTGTTGAAAAGAGTAAATAACGGAAACAGCCTTTGGAGCTAAGACCCTGTTTTGAATTGCATTTGGGCCCTTGGTCAACGTGTTTCCTCCCGGGACCTTCGGTTTTTACCATTTGCAAAACGCGCAGGGATGTCGATCCGGAAGACCGCAGGGCTGCAGTGCGGCGGCGGCGCTCCCTCGGCGTGTGAGCAGGGATGGAGTGAGCGATTGCCGGCTGTTTTTCTAGGAATCAGACAGCGGGGAGAGGTGCGGGACGTCACAGCCTTCACCGGGTTTAAGCCCGCGATGGTTCCCGGTGCAGAGTCACTGCGGTTGCAGGCTGGTCTTCCTCCGAAATGCACCTTTTTCCATTCCCCCAGGGGAAAGCATAGGTTTGGGGAAAGCAAGGATGGGGTCACTTACACAGGAACTTGAGAGCAGGCCGGGTTCTTCATCTGTAAATGAAAAGCAGCTTGGAGGGAGCTTTTCCGGGGGATGATCAGAAGTGGCCTGCGGTTTCCTCTGCTGGTTAAAACAACACAAAACCGATTTTTTTTTTTTTTTTTTTTACCTTTCGTATGGCTCATCTTTATAGCATGGATCGCGTTAACAATAACGTGATAGGGGTTTCATTATGAAATTGGTTGATACCTGCAGCGTTGCAATTGTTTCAGTGAAGTTTTGTGACTAGAGGAAGATGCCAGTGTGAACAGTTAAGTGTTTTTAAGAATTACGATCGATACTTAAAAAAATATATGTCTTTTTAAATTCATTTCGTAGACACCAATGATAGGGGATCATTGACTGGCTGCCTCCTGCACGCCCCCTACTGGGGATCCAGCCGGCAACCCCGGGCATGTGCCCTTGACCAGAATGGAACCAGGAACCCTTCAGTCTTCAGGCGGACGCTCTATCCACTGAGCCAAACCAGCTAGGACACTTTTAAATTGAGAGCAATTACAGTGTATTCTCTGCCTGTATTTTTCTGACTTTAAGTTGAGCACAACTTTCCCTGGAACTTTCCCAGTGTCTAAGCCTCCCTTCTCTCTCTCTCTCTCTCTCTCTCTCTCTCTCTCTCTCCCTCCCTCCCTCCCTCCCCCCCCTCCCCTTTTCTCCCTCCTTCTCCCCATGTCTTTGACCATGTGTTTCCTCTTTTTCTTTCAGGTCATTTTCTCAACTCCTTTCTTTTACCTCAGATCTTTCCCTCTTTCCCTGTGATTCTGGAAGAACATTAAAGATGTTCCTTAGTTCCAAGTAGGAAAATTTATATCCATTTCCAGTTTGGAGGATTTATCCTTTCCTGTCTTACCCTGACCAGAAATGATTATAAACACATTTACTTTTTATCATTTAAAACAGTGGTCCTCAACCTTTCTAATGCCGCAGCCCTTTAAATACAGTTCCTCATGTTGTGGTGACCCCCAACCATAAAATTATTTTCGTTGCTACTTCATAACTGTAATTTTGCTACTGTTGTGAATCGTAATGCAAATTTCTGATATGCAGGATGTATTTAGGCATCCCTGTGAAAGGGATCATTCGATCCCCAAAGGGGTAGAGACCCACAGGTTGAGAACCGCTGATTTAAAACAAAATTAGTATGTTAATTACACAGTGATTACCTGGATTTCGCAAGTTCCCCTGGTTTTGTCTCTAAATAACTGAGGTATAAAATAACTTTATTTTCTAACAGTAACTGTATAGGTGTAGTTTTGGGTAATTCTTTTATGGTAGAGGTACGTAAGTTTGCAGCCGTAAGTCCTATTTATATGTATATATAAAAGCCTAAGTGATCAAATGACCGGTCGACTGTTGCTATGATGCCCACTGACCACCAGGGGACAGGTGCTCAACGCATAGGATCGGGCTCCCTCCCATCTGGATCAGGCCTGTGGGGATCTGGCCAAAATCAGTTATCTGGCATCCCCCAAGGGGTCCCAGATTGCAAGAGGGAATAGGCCAGGCAGAGGAAATCCACTGGTGCACAAATCCATGCACTGGGCCTCTAGTCCTGTATAATAAAAGTCTAGTAGGCAAAGTGTTCCCTCAGGAGTTGGCCTGCTCACTATGATGTGTGCTGACCACCAGGGGGTGGTGTGGAACTAAGGAAGGTCCCAGCTGGCAGCCAGGGGACTCCCTGGCCAGCAGCCAGAAGGCCCTGATTGGCCCGATCACTGGCCAGGCCTGAGGACCCTACACATGCACGAATTTTGTGCACCAGGCCTCTGGTATGGTGATAAAAACCCCTTCATTATACTCCTTTAGGGAGGCCTTCTAAAGTGGCAGGAATTTTAATTTTGTTTTAGTTTTAGTCATTTTAAATTCTAATCACTTCTCACGCATAGAGCTATAGAAGAGATGCAAGTGAGAACTACCCTAAATAAGTTACTAATTTTTATATGTTAGATGATCACAGACGTCTGGTTAATGTTCTTGGGAATTTAATTGGTGAGTTTCTGTGAAAGTTAATTGGCCACTATTCAATTTTCAGTTGTATGCATCCTTCAATCCAGAAATTTCACTTCTTTAAATTAATGGTAGAGATATATTCATGCACATATAAATGACCTACATATGAGTGATTTTCTTCTTTTTTAAAAAATATATTTTACTGATTTTTTACAGATAGGAAGGGAGAGGGAGAGAGCTAGAAACATCGATGAGAGAAAACATCGATCAGCTGCCTCCTGCATACCTCCCACTGGGGATGTGTCCGCAACCAAGGTACATGCCCCTGACTGGAATCGAACCTGGGACCCTTCAGTTTGTAGGCCGATGCTCTCTCCACTGACCCAAACCGGTCAGGGCATGAGTGGTTTTCTTTACAGCAATGCTCATAATAGCAGGAGATTGGGAATAACCTAGATGTTTATCAGCAGGGCATTAGCTAAATGAATTCTAATATACCCATTCAGTGAAATACTCTGCAAGTATAAAAAAAAAGACAGCCCTTTTTAGTTATCTCCAAGGTAGATAAATTGCAGTATAATGTGAGTGTACAATATATAGTAGTCCTTTTACTTTTAAAAAATGAGATAAAATATGGTACATTTGTGCTTCATACACAAAATATTTGGAAGGGCAGGATAGCTATAACTTTGTTGCTTTCCCCAGAGAGTAGAGCTGGAGGATGGCTAGGGAATGGAGGATGGAGGGCTTTTTGTTGTACTTTTGTGTTCTGAACCTTGTGAACACATACCCTGTTCAACTACAAGTAAAAGTAGACCTACTTGGTTTCTGTGACAAAGAAAACAAACACACGGTGTGGCATTAATGGTCCAGATCCTAGCTACCAACATTTTTACCACTTGTAATGTGACCTTGGACATCCGATTTAATTTCTTACCCTTAATTTTCTCACCTACAAAATGAGTTTTCATGTTAAGTACTTTATAGGTTCCTGGTGAGATTAGAGGCAAAGAGTATATAGTGTCTGGCGAATAGAAGGCACTCTCATAGTCCTTACTGTACTCTTTCTGCTGCCTTCACCAACAGCTTCCTGTATAGAAATAAACAATTTCCCAGTTGATATTTTTCTGTTTTTGTGTGCTCTTAGCTTGCTTTGACTTGGTGTAATCAACCCGTGGATTGTGGAGCAGTGGGTTACTCAGTGGTGTTGTCACCATGTTCCTGTACAACTTGACCTTGCAGCGAGCCACTGGTATCAGCTTTGCCATTCATGGCAACTTCTCTGGTAAGTTGTCCAGTTGCTATCTTTCTGAATATAGTATTTTTAATATTACTAGTTTTATGCTTTGTATTTTTTAGATTTGAAAATTATAGGAAATTTCTAATCATTAGAGAACATTAATTTCTAAAATGCTTTATAGCTTCTAAAGCACTTTGGAGTACTTTATTTTATCTGATACCCAAATGACCTTTGGCAAGTAAGGAAGCTCCTGATAAATGGTGGCATTGAGCAATGATAATGGATTGGGAGAAACCAAGATGGCGGCATAAGTAAACACCTGGAATTGCTGCCTTGCACAACCATTTTAAAACCACAGCAAAAAGAAAAAACGGACACCACCCAGACCCACAGGAAGGCTGGCTGAGTGGAAATTCTACAACTAGAAAGAGACCGAGACTCAAAGGAGGTGCGGAAGTAAAGTGCAGAGGTGTGGAGGTGTGAGGAAAGGGCTCGCGGAGAGGGCTGGTGACTGAGGATGCGGTTCTCTTTATTCCAGAGGGAGTCACAAGCTCCTGATGGCTTTGAACTCCAGTTCCGGGCGAGTTTCTGGGGACCCAGACTCATACAAGGAGAAGCTGGACTGTCTGGCACTGGGAGGAAATCCAGAGCAGCTTTCTCTGTGTAGTGCCGAGGGACACTGAGACCCGGTGCCTCTTAGGGCTGGGCTAAGGATCAGCCATAACTGTTTGCTCCACCCTATTGATTCCCTGAGACCCTGCCCCACCCAAGCTGCATGCAGAGGCTTTTGCATAGAAAAGGCTGAGTAGCCTCAGGCAGAAGCTAAAATAGCATCTCCTTAGAGATCCAAGAGCCAGTATATCCAGTGGTCAGAGTGGGACCACCCACATTACAATTCCTCACATCCAAAGGGACACACTCAGGGGGCAGACTCAGTGAGCACCAAAGCCCCACTGAAGCAAGTCTTGCCCCATAAGGGTGTCTCCAGCACAGAAGTTCTCCCACCGTAGACACAGCTAATTCTCACAGCCAAGTGGCCTGGAGGTCATTTCTTCCCAGTGATACCAGCAACAATCAAGGCTTAACTACAACAAGATTGTGCACATAGGCTACAAAGCGGTGCACCAAGAGTATCCACCTCAGGTAATTGGGGAGACTGAGCCACTGGGCCCTATAGGACACCTAGCACAGAAAGCCACTCTATCAACACAGGGAAGCAGCCAAAATGCAGAGACAAAGAAACAGGTCACAAATGACAGAAATGGAGGAAAGCAAATGACTGGATATAGAGTTCAAAACCATGGTTATAAGGTTTTTCAAGAATTTTCTAGAGATCGCCGATAAATTTAGTGAGACCCTCGAGGATATGAAAAAGGGCCAGCTAGAAATTAAGCATACACTGACTGAAATAAAGAATAATATACAGAGATCCAACAGCAGACTAGAGGATCGCAAGAATCAAGTCAAAGATATGAAATAAGAAGAAGCAAAAAACACCCAACCAGAAAAGAAAAAAGAATAAAAAAATATGAAGATAGTGTAAGGAGCCTCTGGGACAACTTCAAGCGTACCACCATCAGAATTATAGGAGTGCCAGAAGAAGAGAGCGCAAGACATTGAAAACCTATTTGAAGAAATAATGTCAGAAAACTTCCCCTCCCTGGTGAAAGAAATAGACTTACAAGTCCAGGAAGCGCAGAGAACCCCAAACAAAAGGAATCCAAGGAAGACCACACCAAGACACATCATAATTAAAATGCCAAGGGCAAAAGAGAGAATCTTAAAAGCAGTCAGTTACCTACAAGGGAGCACCCATACGACTGTCAGCTGATTTCTCAACAGAAACTTTGCAGGCCAGAAGGGAGTGGCAAGAAATATTCAACCAAGAACCTACAACCAAGATTACTTTACCCAGCAAAGCTATCATTCAGAATTGAAGGTCAGATAAAGAGCTTTGCAGATAAGAAAAAGCTAAAGGAGTTCATCACCACCCAACCAGTACTATATGAAATGCTGAAAGGTATCCTTTGAGAAGAGGAAGAAGAAAAAGTAAAGATAAAAATTATGAACAACAAATAAATATCTATCAACAAGTGAATCTAAAAATCAAGTGAATAAAAAAATCTGATGAACAGAATAAACTGATGAATAGAATCGAATCAGGGGCATAGAAAGGGAGTGGATCAACAATTCTCAGGGGGAAAGGGGTGTTGGGGGTGTGGGAAGAGACTGGACAAAAATCGTACACCAATGGATGAGGACAGTGGGGAGCGGGGGAAGGGCAGAGGGTAGAGTGGAAACTGGGAGGAGGGGAGCTATGAGGGAACAAAAGAGGAACAACTGTAATAATATGAACAATAAAGATTTAAACGAAAAAATAGAATGGATTGGGATGGGTAAGAGTGGGATATAAGATAGGACAGGAAGCCATTCAGACAGTGCAGACCTGACAGTGGGGATAGAAAGAAAGTAAAGGATATGAGTTTCCAACTCGGTGGCAGAAAAAATAATAGTAATATTAAAGCAGGTTAGTTGAGACCAAAGAAATAGTTTGGGCAAAGAAGAACTTATTTTAAACATTTAACTTAAAGGCGGTGACAACTCATTCAGGTGGAATTTTTGTCTATTATGTATTTGGAGGTATTGATAACAGTTATGAAAGCAAGTGGACTTTTTTAGATGAGTTTAGGAAAAAAACAGTGTATTTTAGATTACCGTTTTAAAAGTTCTTTGAGATACTACAACAAACTGCACAAACTGCATATTAATATGACTTCTTAGAACAGTAATCTTAAAGAGGGACTGGAAAGAAACTTTGGAAATTTTTAATCTTACAATGCAAAGCATACATTAATATCATTTACTAGTATGGACAGTGCTCAGTTATGCAGATTGATGGCAAATGTTAGAAAAATAAAAAGTTTCTAAGAAGTAACTTGTGTAACCACTTAAAAAAAAGTTTGAAACCATTTTTGTTCCATCATTTCAGTTTAAATGGAATAAATTAATTTCAAATACTGAGCCCCCAACCCATTTAATTATATCTGTGTTAAGTGGCATTTTGATTCATCCAGGTTACTTTTTATAGTAGTTCTGATTTTTCATGATCTTTATTTTTCTGTAATCTAGGAACCAAACAACAGGAAATTGTTGTTTCCCGTGGGAAGATCTTGGAGCTGCTTCGCCCGGATCCCAACACTGGCAAAGTACACACCCTACTAACTGTGGAAGTATTTGGTGTTATTCGGTCACTCATGGCCTTTAGGCTGACAGGTGGCACCAAAGACTACATTGTGGTTGGCAGTGATTCAGGTCGGATTGTTATCCTGGAATACCAGCCATCTAAGAATATGTTTGAGAAAATTCACCAAGAGACCTTTGGCAAGAGTGGATGCCGCCGTATTGTTCCTGGCCAGTTCTTAGCTGTGGATCCCAAAGGGCGAGCTGTTATGATTAGTGAGTGACTTGCTCTTTGCATGCATCTCTGACTATGCTCAGTTTAGGATAACAATGCTGTGATCTTGGCAGTGTGCTAATCATAACTGGGTAAAGTTTGGATCATATGTAGATTAACTCCATGGTTTAAAGTTGCTTTTCCTTTTAAGACATGGAGAAAGTCTTAACATATCTACTTCCTGTCTAGTTGGAACTTCCTGCTTTTATATTCCTTGCTTTATTTGTAGCAAAAAGACTATAATGAAATGATTGTATGTTCTTAGGCAATGAATATGGTTGCGTTCATCAGCCTGAAGTGATGATTCACATTCATGTCTCTTCTCTGACAAATCTCTTGAAGACAATTCTGTGTATCTGATCAGGCCTCTAGAGGGCAGCCCTCTGACCAGCCACGAAATCACTAGATCTATCTGGAAGAAGAAAGGTGGCAATTATATGAATTATTATTTAGTTTCCCATACCGATAAATCTAGGGCACACTAAAAGTTTTTGAAGAGTTAATGGTATATTATGATCCCTATTAGGAAGAAGATGGGTAAAATGATGCTGTTCTCTATTTTAATGATAGAAAGCAAATCCTAAGTTAGTATACTTGTAGATTTTGGGCTGGCTGTTAAAGATTTTTTAAAATAATTCTGATGAGAACCTAGCTGCTCTTTTAGCTCCTCTATTCATTACCTGGAAATCTTGTGTGTTTTGTCTCCTTCAACTACAAGGTGCCATTGAAAAACAGAAATTGGTGTATATCTTAAACAGAGATGCTGCAGCCCGGCTTACCATCTCATCTCCCCTGGAGGCCCACAAGGCGAACACTTTAGTGTATCATGTGGTTGGAGTAGATGTGGGATTTGAAAATCCAATGTTTGCTTGTCTGGAAATGGATTATGAGGTAATGGGGAGTGTGTGTGTGTGTGTGTGTGTGTGTGTGTCTTTTTTTTTTTTTTTTTACCCCTACTCACCTCAGAGGTTTCCTCAGGTTGTTTTCTTCATTGTTTGAATCTTCTGTCTGTGCTGCTAACAAATCTTTTCCATATTCCAAGTGCCTTACTGGAATTTGGAATGTTTCAGAGCTTACCTGATTATATAATAGCACTTTACTCTGATTTGAATAATCTCCCTTTGGAAATAGGGTATTTATTGAGAAAAACTGCCTGAAAAAGGAGATAAAACTGTTTTGGGGGTATTTTTTTCCACAGAGAGATAGTGAAAGGTAAAAGGCAGTATCCTCTAGATGTGAGAACCTTGGTCCCAGAATTAGGAGACCTTGGTTCTTGTTCCAGCTTTACCATTGCCTAGTAGTGTGATGGCAAACCATTTAGCACCTATGGACTGTTGCTTCCTTGTTTGTAAAATGGAAGAATCCTGATGTCCTTTAAAAGTTTGATTTTGTGGTTCTGATTAGTCTTTGTGCTATTGTACTCCACTGTAGGAAGCAGACAATGATCCAACAGGGGAAGCAGCAGCTAACACCCAGCAGACGCTTACTTTCTATGAATTAGACCTTGGTTTAAACCACGTGGTCCGAAAATACAGTGAACCTTTGGAGGAACATGGCAACTTTCTTATTACAGGTATTTTTCTCTCAGCTGCTCTGTACCATTTTGCCTGGTCTGTTTTATGCACAAACTTGGGAGGGTTTACTTAATAGGGTCTGGAAGCTAACTTATTTATAGTAAGCCTGAGTACCTTCTCTATGTTTGGTGTGGTGGTAGCTACTGAAGGATTCTAAGCAGGGGAATAATATTCTGGAGATTACAGGCATACCTCAGAGATAGTGCAGGTACAGTCCCAGGCTACCACAATAAAGCAAATGTGCAGTAATGTGAGTCACATGAATTTGTTTTCCAGTGTATTTAAAAGTTTTGTTTATACCGTAGTGTATTAAGTGTGCAGTGGTATGTCTAAACAGTGTATGCATTTTAATTAAAAATACTTTATTGTTCAAAAAAAGTTTATTGCTACAAAATGTTAGCCATTATCTGAGCCTTCAGTAAATTGTAATCTTTTTGCTGGTGGGAGGGTCTTGCCTTGATGTTGATGAAAATGCAGTATCTGCACAGTGCATTAAAACGAGGTGTTCGTACTTGCTTACAATTTGGCTAATGGAATGAAGAATATTGAGACTGTATGCCAGGAGATTGGTCAGGAAGCTGTTTCACTAAACCAGTGGTTCTCAACCTTCTGGCCCTTTAAATACAGTTCCTCATGTTGTGACCCAACCATAAAATTATTTCCATTGCTACTTCATAACTGTAATGTTGCTACTGTTATGAATCATAATGTAAATATCTGATATGCAGGATGGTCTTAGGTGACCCCGTGAAAGGGTTGTTCGACCACCAAAGGGGTTGAGACCCACAGGTTGAGAACCGCTGCACTAAACCAAGAGATTGGTAGCATGAGAGGTGCTAAGAGAGATTCTAATCAGTAGGGCTGTGCGAGGCCAGAGAATTAAAGGGTGGCAACCACGTTTCTGGTTTGGCCTTTTGTTGGTAGTATTTTCTAAAGTACAGAACCCAAGAGGTAAAATAGGTTTGGGAAAGAACTTGAGTTTGTGAACACATTGTATTTTGAAGGTGCCTGTGGAATATCCATGTGGTTGGATTATAGATCTGAAGCTGAGAACTTAATTCTGGACTTGGAGTTATAAAAATTTAGATTTATAACTTTTCAGGGAAAAACAACAGTTGGAATGTTTCTCAGCTTTCGGCACACTGTACTTTCAGGTTGTGCTAAGGGAGAGAAAGAATTGAAAGCTAAGTTCATGGTTATGGCAGATCATTGCTAACTTTTATTTTCTCTTGACAGTTCCAGGAGGGTCAGATGGTCCAAGTGGAGTGCTGATCTGCTCTGAAAACTATATCACCTACAAGAACTTCGGTGACCAGCCGGACATCCGCTGTCCAATTCCCAGGAGAAGGGTACGGTTTCATTTGCCATAAGAGAAGGGAGATTTGTGTTTGTGGAATGAACTTAATTTTTGTAATTACAGTGTAGTCTCTTATTCTATCTATTACCAAGTTTTAGTTTTTTTGTAAATGTTATTTTTAATAAAACTGGTAAAATATGTTTGTAAAAACAATAAAATCTCTCAGGAAGGGAATTAAAAACAAAAATTTCAATTTCAGAGGAACCTATGAACATGACCAATTGGAAATTTGTTTCTAATTTGAAGAAGGCAGGCATATTTGTTGGAGATAAATTGTCTCTCATTCTGTTTATCTTTTTCCCCTATTCCAACATACAGAAAACTTTAAGACTAGGACAGTGTGTTTCATTGTGCCTTTCACTTTACCAATTAATATTTTGCTGCATTTCCTTTTTCTTATGTTTGTATATAAGTGTATGTGCATGCATACAAACTTGACGCTAAATCATTTGAAGATAAGTTGCAGGCACCATGATACTTCACTATAAGAATCTAAGATGGGGCTCTTTAAGAATGAGGACATTTGTTTTTTGTTTATTTTTTGTCTAAAATTTTACATATGTCTCCTTTTTTCCTGCTTGACACCCCCCACCCTCTAGCCATTTCCACCCCAGGCAAACCCCCACTGCTCCAGTGTCTGTGTCCATTGGTTATGCGAATATGCATGCATGGAAGTCCTTTGGTTGCTCTCTACCCCCCTTCTCCCCTGCCATTTGTCTCTGGATCTATTCTTGTTCATCAAATTATGTTGATCATTATGTCCCACATATGAGTGAGATCATGTGATATTTATCTTTCCCCAACTGGCTTATTTTTTTATATTCCCTTAGCATAATGCTCTCCAGTTCCATCCATGCTGTTGCAAATGGTAAAAGTTCCTTCTTTTTTTAAAAATATATTTTATTGATTTTTCACAGAGAGGAAGAGAGAGAGATAGAGAGTTAGAAACATTGATGAGAGAGAAACATGGATCAGCTGCCTCCTGCACACTCCTCACTGGGGATGTGCCTGCAACCAAGGTACATGCCCTTGACTGGAGTTGAACCTGGGACCCTTGAGTCCACAGGCTGATGCTTTATCCACTGAGCCAAACCGGTTAGGGCAGTTCCTTCTTTTTTTATATCGGTGTAGTATTCCATTGTGTAGATGTACCACAGTTTTTTATTTTTATTTTTATTTATTTATTTTTTTTGAATGAGTTCTTTTCTTAAAAATACATATTTTATTGATTTTTTGTACCACAGTTTTTTAATCCATTCATCTGCTGATGGGCACTTAGGTTGTTTTCAAGTCTTAGTTATTGTAAACTAGGGGCCCGGTGCACAAAAATTTGTGCACTCGGGGTGGAGGGAGTCCCTCAGCCCGGCCTGTGCCCTCTCACAGTCTGGAACCCCTCAGTGGATGTCCTATGATGGCCCCAGTCTGCCAGGCGCCTTGTGTGTGTGTGTGTGTGTGTGTGTGTGTGTGT
>PVJC01040026.1:0-15982 GCA_004026665.1 Murina feae | reverse complement strand
GTGACCCCCACTAATGGCCTACTCACCCCCAACTGGCCCTCCTGCTGGTCTGCTCACCCCAACTGCCCCCTGCTGGCCTGATCACCCCCAACACCCCCCTCCCTACTAACCTGATCACCCACAACTGCCCTCCCCCTTTGCCTCTAACTGCCTCTACCTCAGCCCCACCACCATGGCTTTGTCCAAAAGAATATCTGGAAGGTCTCTGGAAGGTCTCCCAGTCTAATTAGCATATTACCCTTTTATTAGTATAGAGGCCTGGTACACGGGTGGGGGCCAGCTGGTTTACCCTGAAGGGTGTCCCATATCAGGGTAGGGGGTCCCATTGGGATGCCTGACCAGCCTGAGTGATGAGTTGATGGCTGTTTACAGGCTGGTCATGCCCCCCAGTGGGGACCCTCACCCATGGGGGCATGGCCAGTTTGGGTGAGGGGCTGAGGGCTATTTTCAGACTGGCCATAACCCCTTCAGGGTGGGGGTCCTTGCTGGTATGCCTGGCCAGCCTGGGTGAGGGGATGATGTGTGTTTTCAGACTGGCTATACCCCTCAACAGGACTCTTACTCCACTGGGATGTGGCCAGCCTCAGTAAGGGGCTGAGAGCCATTTTCAGGCTGGCCACAGCCCCTTCACAGTGGGGGTCCTGCTGGGGTTCCTGGCCAGCCTGGGTGAGGGGCTGAGGGCTGTTTGAAGGCTAGCTATGCCCCCCAGTGGAGACTCTTACTCCATGGGGGCATGGACAGCCTGGGTAAGGGGCAGGGGGCTGTTTTCAGGCTGGCCACTTCCCCCAGTGACCCAGGCCCCCAGCCCCTCCTTAAGCAGCAGCCAGCGTGGGCTGGAAGCCTGGGTCACCCCTGACCCAGGCTCCAAGCCACTCCTTCAGTGGTGGCTAAATTGGGCAGGAAACTTGGCTTCCTCCATTGCCAGGGGCAACCCAAGCCTCTAGCTCCACTGTCGCTGCCATCTTTATTGGGTTAATTTGCAAACTCACCCTGATTGGCTGGTGGGTATATCAGAAGGATAATCAATTTGCATGTTTCCCTTTTATTGGTATAAATAGTTTACTCCCTATAGAAGTATATTTCAGTAGAACCTCATGAAAATCATAAATAATTTATGGAAATTCACTTTAAATTAAATATTTTAAACTATTTGGAATTATAGACTCATGCAATCATAAGAAATGATACAGAAAGATCCTATGTACCCTCACTCAGTTTCCCCCAATGATAATATCTTACATAACTATAGTACAGTATCACAACAAGAACACAGATATTGATAATCTATGGACTTTATTTAGATTTCACCACTTTTTTCTGATTTCACCAATTTTACACGCACTCCTGTACGTGCATGTGTGTGTGTGTGTGTTATGGAGGGAACCCACAAGAGATGACTACCAGAGCTAAAGGGTAGAATTTAGGAGCATTTATTTAGCTGGCCAGTGTCTGCAGTGCCAGCAGTGTCTGCAGTGCCAGTACCCCACCGAAGCGAGCACTGACACTGCAGCCCTGACCAGATGCAGAAGCAAGCTTTTATTCACAGAAACTACAAAAGGTGACACACAAAGTTTGTTGCTCTATTTCTCAACACAGGATACAGACTCACAAGTTTTGGCTAGAGCATGACTATTTCCTTATCTCTAGCAGTAACAGTAAGTCCTACTGAGCTGCAAACAAGCTGGGGCAAGTTGACCTTTACATTCCCTACTGGTCCTTACTGGGGTCAAATCCTTGATTCAGCGTCCTCCTCTAAGATGTGAAATTGAGGAGGCATTTGCCCTGAATAGTTTCTAGGTAACAGGATGGTGGTATCACAGACTTCAGAAGACATAAGTCCCTGTCACTTGGATGTCCTCTAAAGTGATGGCTTTTGGTCTGTGTCCCCAGAGGCATAGTCTATCTGGAAGTCCCTCTATATGTGGGGCTCCCATGGTGGTGTTTCTTCTAATGACTTTCCTATCTATGGTGATTTGGGTATGGTGAATCTAGTGCCTATTTCCCGCAACGTTGACTGAGGTTGGGGTGCTCAGGATAACCTGGAAGGGGCCATCCCAGTGGGGCTTGAGGCTACTGGGATTGCGGCGCTTTACCTAAACCAGGTCCCCTAGAACATAGATGGGATGAGCCACGGGCAACTGCTTCTGGTCCTCTTTATGTGCTGCCTGCACCAGCTGGTGGACTGACGTGGAACAGTTCTGGAGTGTTTGTAAGGGCTTAAGCAAATTACGGGTAGACAACTGGGCAAGCTCCTCTTCCTGTAAGTGGGGAAGGAGGAGTGGTGGTCTGCAAGTATGATTTAGTTCTCTGGGGGGTATGGCCAGTAGTACCTCAAGGGGCCCTACTGGTCTTAGGGCAGCCTCCCGGGCTGCTTTGTCTGCAGCCTAGTTCCCTCTTGCTTCTGGGGAGTCCCCTTATCTTATATACATAGAGGTGGAAAGACTTAGTTATATCTGGTAGTGCCAATTGGCCTATCGTTCTTGCTCTGCTTATGTCTGTCTAACTGCCTACTATATTATCTCAAGGATCCAGGCTCTGAATTCTTTCAGGGAAAATGGACGTTGGACTTCTTCTGTAATTACTTCCTGCTGAGGTGGGTTAGAAGTTTCTCTCAGAGCCAAGAGATCCTTGCTGTCTGTCAGGGAGACTATGAGGTCTGGGCACAGAAGGAGGTGGGCTTGTGACCTGGAGGAGACAAAGTGTAATAAATGGTCTGGTGGAAGGGAAAGAAAATGTTTCAGTTTTAATAACCTCTATTGAAATAGAGTTTTTCTCCTTAAAATTATCCCTCTGTTTCTATTGTATTTAATTTGGCCTAATGTTTGTATAAACACAATAAGAATGGTAATTGACTACCTTTGCTGGAATTTTATTATTGAATCTTAATGTGCCTCATAGGGCCAGGAAGCTAAGCCATCCAGCTGCTATTAGACCTGCCTGCAGTATCTGCTGAATTAGGTGAATTCCTTATCTGCAGTGGCTCTACCTAGGCCCATTGTCCTTGCTTTAAGGCCCTTCTCAGCAGCCCTCCTACTCGTCATGGCCTAGAGTGTGTGGGGGGGGTCCTGCAGGGACACAGAGGTGCACTTATTGCTCCCCTTCTACTCTGACCAACCACTAGCGATGGTAGGGTATGGGCCTGACGCTCTAGCGCTAGCTATTTTTAGGGCTACTAAGTAAGATACCAGGCTTTCTCCATGGCACTCTTATTGGCTTTAAGTCTTTAGAGCTTAGATAGGGCTCTTTAAAATATGATATTCTAGTAAAAGTTTTTAGTCAATAAAACTATTGGAAACCAGTCTTATTGAATTTATGCAAAGAAATGTATTGCCATGATTTATTTATTAAATATTGCCAAATTTCAGAGGAATTGTATAAGGAGAAAAATATATTGACCTGCTTTAAGATCTTCTGATTTTCCTTGCCATTTTTTTGGACTCTCCAGAGTTATAATAAAACAGTAACTGTTGGATTTCTTTTACTAGCCCCCCCCCTAAGTACTTTGGTATAACTATTTACCCTCTTTTTAGGGAGGCAGATTATTTAATTAATTTCCTTTTAATATTTCTCTTCTCATTCTTATTATATATATAACCTTTATAAATTTTATACTTTTAAATTAGCCTTTAAACCTTTTTTTATATGTCCTTTAAAAGTGTATAACTATGCCTTAGACCTTCTACTTAGTGATTCCTTATTCTTAGAAACATTAATCCTTTAATGATTACTATAAAGTATTTATGAATATACTTTAAATGTACTTTTTAAAGAAAATATAACTAGACCTTCTGTGATATTGAAAGGGTTAATAAGAACAAAACAGGGCAGAGAGAAACTTATTGTGCTTTGTAGCAGCTTATGGCCTTGAGTCTAGCATAGTTCTGATAAGTAAAAATCAGCAAAAACCTATTTCTCCCTGTTCTCCCTGCTGACGCTCCCCCCCCCAATATACTTTTCTGTATCAGCTATTTACTCTGTCCTTAGCCACTCTCCCTCCTAGATTTTTCCTTCTTTACTCTAAGCCCCAGAGGCTCAAATCATTTTCCTCCTTTATTATTCCTGATCTCTCTGACTATCCCCTTGCCCCCAGCCTAGGGCTCCTCCATCTCAGCAGGATGAGAGCCTACTACCATATATAAGGAATCTTACTACTACTACCCTATCTTACACCCACTCTGTAGCAGTTTTCAGCTCTCTTCCTCCTGTGTGTATGGGGGTACACACAGACAACTGTCCCTGACCTATTCTTACAAATACAAAGACAACAAAGATAAGACAGATACGACCATTACAGCTAAGACTAAAAAACAAAACAACAACAAAAAACCCCAAACAAACAGAAAAACCAGAAACCAGGGATCTCAGGCACTGTAGTGACCAGGAGTCCAGACCAGGAGATTCCACTGTGTCCAGCCCTCCAATGGTCCCAGAGAGGAATGTTCCACAACCAGAAACCAGAAACCAGATTCTTACCTCTCCACTGGAGGTCTAGGTGGCTAGCTCTTTCGGATCACAATTTGTGAGGATATATCTGCTTCCCTGGATCCCAGGACGGAGACTAGAGGTTCCTTTACTGGGGAGTTCACCATCAACAGGCTGGATTTTATATCACTGGGGCCTCCAAATGTTATGGAGGGAACCTGCAATAGATGGCCACCAGAGCTAAAGGGTAGAATTTAAGAGCCTTTATTTAGCTGGCCAGTGTCTGCAGTGCCAGCAGTGTCTGCAGTGCCAGTACCCCACCGAAGCGAGAACTGACACTGCAGCCCTGACCAGATACAGAAGCAAGCTTTTATTCACAGAAACTACAAAAGGTGATGCACAAAGTTTGTTCCTCTATTTCTCATCTGCAGGATACAGACTCATAAGTTTTGGCTAGAACATGACTATTTCCTTATCCCTAGCAGTAGCAGTAAGTCCTACTGAGCTGCAAATGAGCTGGGGCAAGTTGACCTTTACGTGTGTGTGTGTGTGTATGCGTGTGTGTGTGTATATATATATATATATATATATATATATATATTACCTTTAATGTAGTTTGTGTGTGTGTATATAATATTTTTCTAGAGACATTTCAGTTGGGAATAAAATAGGCTAAACAACTAAGTCTTCTTATCTATTTAACCAATTGAAGCTGTACTATCAAGTCACTTCAAATGTGGTTGCGATTAAAGGGTGACTGTAATATGAACATAGTTTTTTGTAGTGTAGTATTTTGTTCAAAAGATTTTTATTACTCTAGCCACAGCAGTATGCTGGATACAGAGAGATCCCCATTTTCTTCATTCAAGTAATTATTGTTTCTCTGAATTTGGAAATCTGCAGTGGAAGTATATTTGTGAAAACAAGTGGGACATTACAAGAACTTAATATTTCAGCGACCAACTATAAAATACAGATTTATTACATAATAAAAAATACTTTTTTTAATATTGCAGCAATAGGAGGGATCCACATCAAATGCACAGGTCCTTTCATTGAAACATGTTCACTAAACAGAATTGGAGCAATAAATGGAGCATAGAATATGCTGAGGGGATACAGAGTGTTGAGGGGCAAGCCCACAGGTACTGCTGTTCTGGGGAGGCTGCTGAAAATGAGGAGTTCATGGTACAAGCACAGTATACCTGCTGGATCTCCATTGCCTTCTTGTAAATGAGAACTAGTCCAGGCTGCCTGCACACTTTCAACTTCTTTCTGCAACATTAAACTCTGCTACTTATTCCACCATCAGCATCTATGAAATTGCATTAAAGCTCAGACATTGATTTTATGTCATTAATTTATTTCCAAGAATCTAAATGCCCAGAATGAAATGTGCTCAACTAAAAAAAAGAAAAATAGGAATTACTCAATCTTTGATAAACCCAGTGTGGAAAGTAACAATTAAAGAGAATGGAAAAACAAAATATACAAAACCATAAATTAAGGATATTTAGGCCATCAAATGCTGTGAAATTGACCTTCATTTGAAAAAAAACTGCTTTCTATAGAAATATATTCCAAATTTGAGCAATTAGAAAGGACCTTATTAACTGTGATTCCAGCCTCCCCATGCTCATATCACACATAGTTATATATTATTTTACTCCATCTGTTATAAACACAACTGAGACTGACATTTCTGTCCACCTCCCATTGAAAATACAATAACATTTAGCTAGGTATTTCTAGAAACAGCATCTATATACACACCAAACCAAAAGTAATTCCATAGCTCTGTCTGAAAACATGGGCTCCAGATTTAGCCATCTTCTCCAGATTTAGCTAGCTTCTCCAGAGTTAACTTCTGTAAGTCATGTCAGACACTCTTGACCATAATTTGTTTATGTTTTCAAGAATGTGCTTTTGCCCACATGCCATACTCACTCCTCCCATTCAGAGCAAACGTGGGGCTAACACATTTAGAAGATGAGGATACCAATGACTTTGGACTTTTTGAAGGGTAATATAGATTCCACTTGAGCTTGTAATTTCTCTTCAAAGGTATGCAATGAGACTGAAGAACTTTGCAAGCCCCTTGGCTTCAGATGGGGACAAAAAACTGGCAGTATTATGGTAAGTCTCATGGAGACCAAGAGAAAATGGCAGAAATGTCACAGAATAATTTGAAAACTCCATATCAACTTTAAGCTACTTAGGCCAGGTCATTATTCTTGTTTGCCATTAAACTAAGGATAACTAATGAATTACTTCAGTCGCTGACTAAACATTTACTTTCTTAATTTATACCCTTATCAAGATGGAATTTTAATGCTTACCCCTTCTCTTTTAGTTTTTAATACTTAAGTTTCTCAGTAACTATACGAAGGTTATGAATCAGCATTTTTTCACAGTTTGCTGGTTATGGCATTAACATAATCTTTTCCTCATCACTATAGCTATAGATGTTTATCACTTCTCTATTTGCGGATGTTTAAACTGAAGAAGGACCATGCTATGAAGTACTCCAGATCCCTGATGGAATATTTTAAGGTAATCCTTATTTTGTATAATTTATAGATGTTAGGTGATCATTAATAAGACTTGGCAAGCATGTTATTAAATATCAAGGTTGTTGCTGTCAAAGGCTAAACTTCCCTTATCCCAATAAGCCATGGCCCTCCCACCTCTCCTTTGGGACTCAGCAGAGAGCATATGTTTTATTTGATTCCAGGGAGAGAAGGTACAACAATAGTGCAATACCCACATTATTCTCTGGATTAACCAAATACCCTTGGCAGTTTCCCGGTTGCAGTCAGGAGGTTGATGTCTTCTGCCCTACCCTGTATGGTGAACCCACCAGGAGACACAGCTTTTTGCTGTGACTGTGACCAGTCTTTTGTTACATAGAAGCTAATTCAGAAATTTCTCAATCCCTGCGCCCATTTGCCATGAGGAATCTTTAAGTACAGTGGTTGAAGTAAAATACAATTGATTACTTTGGTTGCCAACACAAACAAACAAACAAAAAATAAACAAATAAACAAACAAATAAATAAATCTACCATCCAGGAAGCTGGGATGTTTAATTTGCAAGGGAAAGAAAAAATATATATCAACCTCAATATGCAATACCAAAATTTGGAAATGAGCATGGATGAAAACTGCAATTAGTAGCCTGCTGCTAAGCCCAGCCACTCTACCAGAAATAACTGACATGTGCATCAGTAGAGCTTGTGCTGCTTCTGCCCCCCGCCAAAAAACAAAACAAAACAAAACAAAACTGGTAATAATGTAAAATTGAGGAGGCTCAAGACTCCTATTGGGCTGGTATCAAAAGAGAATATCTATCTATCTATCTATCTATCTATCTATCTATCTATCTATCATCTATCTATTATCTACCTATCAATTATCTATCTATCTATCTATCTATCTATCTATCTATCTACTCTGCCATCTGCTAAGTACATGGGAACATTTGGCTAAATTATACCAAAGCAGTTGTTTGAAATTGAAATGTGTTAAATCATGATCTTACATCAATCATCCAAACACAGTGAGTGGCAGGGCACATCTATCTATGTGATAACACTGACTGGGTTGGGGAAAAGAGCAAGTTCACTAGCTATTATGTGGTGTATCCATAATGCCATAAAGCTAGTGCTTATGTAGGTGGACATGTTCAAATACAACAACTGCCCATCCCATCATATATCTACAGTCTCAACCTATGTTCTAGAAAGGTGGTTCTTAAACTTGAATGAGCATCCCAATCTCCTAGAGGGCTCACAAGACCAGAGTACTGGGTCCCATCCTCCATAGTGTCTGATACTTTATGTCTAAGATGAGGCCTGAGAATTGGCATTTAAACAAATTCCTAGGTAATACTGATTGTGCTGGTCCTATGATCACACTTTGAGAGCCAATGCTCTAATATCTGTCCTCTTCAGCCTGTCCTGTAGCTTTCAGGACATTGCAAAATACCAAACAGATGATTAATAACTTACACCTCTGTCAGAGCATTGAGCTTCTTTGAGATTAAAAGTTGGAGTTTGAAGAATGTAACTTAGACGTGGACCTTGAGCTCCAGAGAAATGGTGCATTCTCACTGAGATCTTGAAAGTGCTGCCTCTCTCTCTAGCACCCCATTTGGAAAGGGGGCTGGGCATAAACCCAAGAGGCAAGAGAGGAGCATAACCTGGGCCATGAGGCCTGAGCAGCAGGCCTGAGTCAGGCTCAATGCCACAAATATTCTGGCCCTGTGCTACTTGGGTTCCAACCTGGTGAAGTCATTATAATGAGCCAGGTCACTATCCTATTGTGGTGATGCTGTGTATCATGTTTCCCTGTGCTCTACAAGTGTTTGGCTACAAAAATATAGCAGACCCATTCTTTCACCCAGCCCAGATCTATCAGACAAAAACAGAATATTGAGCATTCCATTGCAATGCAGCCCTGGACCAACGACATTGCTAAGTAATGAAAACTGTCAGTCACGAGGATTTGCATGTAAAGATAGCAAATCAGTTAAACTCACACACAGAAAACAAAACAAAACAAAACAAAACAAAAAGCACACAAACCACTACTTGGTCCTAACATATTCTTGGGATATCAGAAATCACATCCCACCTTGAATCCCAGGGGAAATGTTTGCAATTGGAGCTAAAAGTGAAAAGCTTTCCTGTACTCTGAAGAGCTTGTTTTGCAGAATAAGTTTCAGATGAAGATAATTAAACCACTTCTTGGAGAACTGAGTGATTTTATTGGGCCTTTTCGTATATAAGATCTTTCATCAAGTGACTTTCATGGTCCTGATTGGAGGCCACTAATTATCCTAACCAGCTATTTTCATCTAGTGTTTGTTGGTTGTGGTGTGCTGACATGCACATATATCCTAGCTCTGCTAACAAAACAAGAGGCATCCTGAAATGCTGCAATCAATATTAATGTACTCTAAATCACACTTCCATCTGTTTGTGTAAAACACAAATAGATGTCCTCATTGCCCTCTTTTTCTCTCTTTTTTAGCAAAATGCTTCGAAAGTCACTCAGATACCATCTTCATGGGTAGGCAATGGAAAGTAAGTATCTTATGAAAATTGCTTTTTCAGAAAATCAATGATGTAATAGACCCCAAATATTTCATATTGACAACTCAGAATCAAAGGTCAATTTTGAGAATATGGTAATTTTTGTACACACAAAATTCTAGTCAGATTTTAGCTAATTCCAAAACAGAAAAGTTTAACATGATCTGATTAAAAATTTCTTTAACTATTTGATCTTTAAACTATATTGTGGCCTTGAAAATGTCTGTTAATGAGACAGCAAGCACCAAGCCATTTCAGGGAGGCAGGGTAAAAGTTAACTTTAATGTAGTGATTTTTCAATAATTCACTCAGTAAGGGAAAGCAAATGAAATATTTATTGATATTGGGTAAGTGCTATTTAATAAAATCAAATGCATAATAGTGCTAAAAATGTGAAGGCACTTAGCCAGCCAATTATCTGAGCCTTCATGATGATTTTTATAATAATACTAAAATACCCTGACCTAAAATATAAATGCATCCACTGTAATTCTGATTTAAGGCTCGCTGAACTCATCCACTTTAGTGGCCATATTTAGAGCTCTATGTGCTTGGGGCAGCTCAGTCTTTCAGCAGTAGGGTGGGTGTCTGGAAATCTGTTGACCACGTCCTGATGCTGCTCTTAAATTCCAAGGTAAGCTAAGTGAACCCCTTTCCTAAGGGTTTGTTTCTCCATCTCTAAAATAAAAGGGTTGGGCCTGATGACTTCCTGGCCCATCTGAAGAGCTATTCCTTCCAAGAGAGACTTTGAGTCCTAGTTCTGGCTCATCCATGAACTGGCTATGTATTTGTGCTTACTTGCTTGAGCATTAAATTATACTCTGATGTCAATGCCACTTTCACCACCCCAAGCTAGTAGTGAGAAGGGAAAATAGGTGACTGTGGAAACAAACATTTATAAAGAGCTGATTTTTTTTTATTTCCATCATTTCAAAAGTCTTGCATCTCTAACCAAAACAACACTTTCTTTGAGAGTAAAATAGTATCCTCTGCCACATTATAAATATATACAAAGCACACTCCCAAAGCAGTGGGATGTTGAATTCTGAGGTCATAACAACTTTCAGAGTGTGGGAACAGAGCTATTAAAAACTATTCATTAACTCAATTACTGTATTGAAAGGCAGTACCATTTAAATTGTTGAATTAGGTCTTACTCTCATATTGACAAACAAAAACAAAAGAACACTTCTCTCTCCAAGTTCAGAAAATAAAAATAGCATTGAAAGGCCCAGTAGTGTCTCTGAGCAGAGAGTAAATCAAGGGCAAGTTTGTGTAAGCAACCATTAAGGATCACTGAGAATCTAATATAATAAAAGAGTAATATGCAAATTGACCATTACCTGAGACACCTAAGCCACACCCACCAGCCAAGCCATGCCTCCCAGCCCACCAGAGCAGCTGTATGCAAATTAGCCCAGCCAAGATGGAGGCCAGCAGCCATGGAGCTAGAGCAAATCAGAGGCTTCTGTTGCAACTGCCTGCCTAAGCTGGCTGAGCCTCTGATCACGGCCATGCCCACCAGCCAATCAGAGCAGCTGTATGCAAATTAACCCAGCCAAGATGGAGGCCAGAAGCCACGGAGCTAGAGCAAACCAAAGGCTTCTGTTGCAACTGCCTGCCTAGGCTGGCTGAGCCTCTGCTCATGGCCACGCCCACCAGCCAATCAGAGTGGCTGTATGCAAATTAACCCAGCCAAGATGGAGGCTGGCAGGGCAGCTCTATACTGGGAGCCTCCGCAACCAGCATAGCTGTGCCAGGTGTGTCAGCTCAGTGGGGGAGGTCCGGCCTTGGGCCTCCTTGGGGCATCCAGGAGCACCCTTCCTGGGTCCACTGCCTGGCTCCACCCCCGGGGGCCTCCACCAGATGTGCGGGAGAGTGGGTCCTCCACAGGATTTGCAGGAGCAGCCATCCTGGGTCTGCTGCCTAGCTTCGCCCCCTGGGGGCCTCCGCAGGGCATGCAGGAGCAGCAGTCCTGGGTCTGCTGCCTGGCTTTGCCCCCCGGGGGCCTCCTTGGGGCATCCAGGAGTGCCTGTCCTGGGTCCGCTGCTTGGCTCTGCCATGGGGGCCTCCTCGTGGGCGTGCAGGAGCACCTGTCCAGGGTCTGCTACATTCATCCACCCCCCCAGGGACCTCCACAGGGTGTGCAGGAGTGTCTGCTGCACAGTGCGGAGAATCTGAAGCCAGTCTGCTGCCCGGCTCCACCCTGGGTGTGTTTGCTCAGTAGCAGGGCCCCACCAAGGGATCCTGCACCAGCGTCCACCCCTGGCTTGCCACCCAGCTTTGTGCCAGGTGTGTCCCCTCAGCGGTGGGGGCCCACCAAGCATGTGCGATCGTGGGCCCTCCAGTGGGAAACGTTCAGGCTTGCACTCACCAGTCCTCCCATCCCCCATTGCACGAACCTTGAAGGGGCTGTGGGCAGCCTGAAAATGGCCCTCAGCCCCTCACCCAGGCTGGCCAGGCATGCCAGCAGGTGGACATCTCCCCCGAGGTGTCCCAGACTGCAAGAGGGCACAGGCCAGGCTGAGAAACCCCCACCCCCCGAGTGCACAAATTTTTGTGTACTGGGCCCCTAGTATATATATAAAATCTGAAATGAAAGAACTCAAAAATATCCTAAGCTCAAGAAGTCATATTAAAAACCTCTTGGAATCATTTTTTAAGCAGCTTCTATCTGAAGAAAGCATGCTCCTTTTGCTAGGCCACAGAGCTAATGAATTAGGGAACTCAAAACAATCATCCAAAGGTAGTATCCTGTCTTATTCAACAAACACTTTAGGTGCATTTCCTTTTGAGGTGCTGAGGACCCAGTTTTGAATTCAGTGTGATTCCTGCATTCCAGAAGTGCATAGTCCAGTAAAAGGCAGTGACAGGTATGAACAAATTTCTTTACAAGCCCAAGAAAAAGAGAGCTCAAGTCTTTTTGGTTAAGGAGGGCTTCTTATCTGCAAGAAAAAAGTGATTTCCCTAGTGAATGGGGATAGCTGGCCCCACACAGCTCTCATAGCACCTTCCAGAAGCAGCACCCCTGACTTTGAGGGCTATAGGGGAAGGAAGATCAATAAATCAGTTGGAAGAAAAAGAAAAATCATCTTGGTGTAGAGGAGGGGTTAGCAAAGTTTTTCTGCAAAGAGCCAAATTGTACTTATTTTGGGATTTGGCAGCCAAGTGAAAAAACTGAGGCTATTATATAGAAAGAATATAATAGAAAAAAAAATAAATTTCTGAAAAAAATTACTGATGAAATTAAAAATATAATAACAATTAAATACAACTTTTATAATACAAGTCTCCTAAGGATAAGAATGGAATTTAAGAAAAAATATTAACTTAATTGAGACGCAAAGTTAGTGTTTCCCTTACAGCAAATTTATTGCAAATGTTCGTCTTTTCAAACCATTTTTAGCTCACAGGCCCTGCAGCAACAAATAGGTCAAATTTTCCAACCCCTGATGCAAAGTCATGGAAGCCATGTTGTGGACAGTTTAAAGAGCTGGGCAACAATTTCAAAAGTCACATAGAGAATGAAAAGAAAGAGAGCTAGGAATGTTATGGAATTGTGAGAGGAGGAGGCCATTTGAGGCCTTTACAGGGGCTGTTTCGGTAGACAGGTAGCTGTGGGTATGGCATTCAAAGTGTTAGAAGAGAATGGATATGTCTACTTGCTTGAGACATTGGCCAGTAAGAAGATTTTGAGGAGTCTGGTGCTCACTGGAGGAAACATCCACATTAAACAAAACTTGGGAGGGCTATTCCTGTGTGAACATGAGTGAAATACCTATGAGCCTGAGAGAGCAATGAAAATAAGCCAATATGAATATAAGGGTGAAGGTAGAGGTGGACAGCCTTATCAAGTGAAATATTTTGTACAGTGAAGGGTAAAACTTCTAAGTAACATGGTGAAATGGAAGGAAAGTGAGCTTTGAAATAAACAAATCTACTTCTTAATTTTTTTAAATTGCAGTTTATTTTAAATATTATTTTATATTAATGCTCAAACAAGTAAGCACACGTTTCAGGTGTCCTGCATAGTGGTTAGACAATCATATACTTTACAAAGTATTACCCTGATATTTCCAGTAACTACCTGGCACCATACGTAGTTATTACAATATCATTGACTATATTTCCTATGCTGTACTTTATTTCTGGTGACTATTTTGTTAATTCTGATATGTACTTCTTAATCCCCTTATCTTTTTTCACCCAGTTAACCAAATGCCCTCCCACTTGGACATCATTAAAAACAGATTTGCTTTCAAATTTTGGCTCTTTGACTTATTTTCTATGTGGTCCTCAGAAAGGAGATGCACTTCTCTATGCCATTTTATTATCTGTTAAACAATGGTGGCAGAAACTCACCTATTGAATTGTCTTGAGACTTAGAGATACTATTAGTAAAGCCCAGAGCACCACGCTTGCTACATAGTAACTTTAAGAAATGGTGGCTTCTTCCATTTTTGTTGTCATCATTACCCTTTTTAGCTGGAAATCATAAGCAATCTTGCTTTTAGAACTCCCACAGCTCTTGATTCATTACCATAAGTTGCTAGAAATTAATGGATTCTGCTATATTATTAGATTATTAGGGGTCATTTATTCTTTTATTCACAAAACATTGGGTGCTGACTATATATGAGATACCTGCCAAATCCTTTAAATATTATTTATCCTTGTGCTATATGTATTCATCTGCCCTCCTCAGGGCACTTTCTATGTAGTGGATATTAAATAAGGAATAGGGGGATAGCTGGAAGGCAATTTGTTTATTTATTTAACTGGTATTAATTAAGTACATAGTATGTACACCAGGCATTTTTCTACATAGCACTGGATAATCAGAAATAGACAAAAATTCCTGCCCTTGTCAAAGTTACATCCTGTTGGAAGAAAGACAGTAAAAATATGCAGTATGCTAGATGATGATTAATGTCAGAGAGAAAATAGGAACAAGGAATGGGATAGAAAGTGCTTCTGGTGATAGGGCAGGGAGCAGTAGGACAATTATTAATAAGGATGTTAAAGGAGAACAATAGGAGAGTGAGCCCTAAAGATACCTAAGGGAAGTACATTCAAGCAGAGGAATAGCAACTACCTCTTAAGTGAGGAAATGTCTACTGAGTTCAAATAACAGCAAGGGGGTAAGTGTAGCTGAGGATGGTAGCTTGGACTAGGGTGCCAGTTGTGGAAGTGGTGTGAAGCATGTGATTGTTTGGGCATACTCATTTGTATATGCCATGGATATATGAAGAAAAGGACAAGATCTGCAAACAGACCACAGAAAGAAAATAGTATGAGGAATGCCAAGCAGTGGGGAGAACCAAGTTGAAATTAGAGTCATACCAAGTTGAGTGCTATATCAGCCATCTTTTAGCCAGAGTCATGATTTCTTAGGCACATTATCATTTTTCATTTCATTATTACAATGCGATATACAGACATGCTCATGAGGGAGTCAGCTCATGGAACTTTGTGTGAGATCAGTAATGACTGAAAGCAAACCAATGTCCTAGCTCTGATTGACTCCACTACTCATTACTTCAAAGAAAGGAAGTAGGAAGTGGAAGGCAAAGAATGCCCCTCAATAACACTTCCATATTTATAAACTAAAAAGGCCTTTTCAAGATGTACAAGATCAGCAGAAATGATTTGTTTCCCCTTGTAACTTCTGGACATGATTAGAAATCATTGAATCCAAACTTTTTTTTCCAGTAGACAAAAGGCTCCAAAAGGAAAGAGATGTACTCAGGAGAATACAACAATTCATGACAGAACTGGGGCTAGGATTCAGGTCTCCTGGGATTCCAGTAATTTCCAAGGACATATGGTTCCCTTTCAACATTTGTGACACCTGACAGCTTTGCAGTTTTCTCTAGAAATTACAAGAGGACATATCCTATTCTTGCCTTAAATTGGCATTATACAAGCATAAACAATGGACACAGGACACTGGAAGTGTAGGGGAGGAGGGGGGAAGGTCACGGGGAACAATGGAGACTTATTTAACACTCGTTGTAATACTTTAAGCAATAAAACAAAATTGAAAAAAAGAGTTAATGACCAACACAGGGGGAAAAAGCTAGACAATAGCATTTGTAACCAACCTGCCATGACAAAGAAATCCAGTATTCTCTGTTGTTGTTGTTTTTTTTGTGTGTGTATGTTATTAGCTGACCTTTCTGTGTTTGAGTCCCTTAGCTTGGACCTCTCCCCACCACACCCCTCTGTTGAGAATAAATCTATCAAAAAAATATCAAAAAATATCATCTAAACTAATAAAAGCAAAATATTAAAATTAACCGTTTCTCCGAGACAGGGTAAGCCACGCCCACCAGCCAATCAGAGCGGCTGTATGCAAATTAGCCCAGCCAACATGGCGGCCGCCACTCCCGGACCTGAGTAAACAGCCCTTTCCATTGCGGCAGAAGCGAAAGTGAAGCTGCGCCCTTCAGCTCAGCTCCGAT
>PVJC01040025.1:0-15983 GCA_004026665.1 Murina feae | reverse complement strand
TATTGGTCTGTAATTCTCTTTCATTGTGTTGTCTCTATCTGGTTTTGGTATTAGGGTAATGCTTGCTTCATAGAATGATTTTGGGAGTGTTCCTTCCTCCTGAATTTTTTGGAGTAGTCTCAGGAGGACAGGTTTTAGTTCTTCCTTGAATGTTTTGTAAAACTCCCCTGTGAAGCCATCAGGCCCCGGGCTTTTATTTACTGGTAGCATTTTGATTACTACTTCAATTTCTTCCATAGTTATTGGCCTATTGAGGTTTTTAGATTCTTCCTGATTGAGTTTTGGAAGGTTGTAATTTTCTAGGAATATGTCCATTTCTTTGAGGTTGTCTAGTTTGTTAGAGTAGAGTTGTTCATAGTATTTTTTAACGATCCTTTGTATTTCTGTGGGATCTGTTGTTATATCTCCTCTTTCATTTCTGATTTTGTTTATTTGAGTCTTTTCTCTTTGCATCTTGGTGAGCCTGGCTAGAGGTTCATCAATCTTGTTTATCCTTTCAAAGAACCAGCTCTTGGTTTCATTTATCCTTTGTATTGTTTTTTTCATCTCTATGTCATTGATTTCTGCTCTAATCTTTATTATCTCCTTCCTTCTACTCACTCTGGGCTTTTATTGTTGTTCTCTTTCTAGTTCTTTGAGATGTAGAGTTAGATGATTAAGTACCATTTTTTCTTGTTTTTTGAGGTAGGCCTGCAGAGCTATAAATTTCCCTCTCAGGATTGCTTTCATTGTGTCCCATAGGTTTTGGATTGTTGTGTTTTCATCGTCATTAGTTTCCAGAATGTTTTTAATTTCTTCTTTATCTCATTGGTAACCCAATCAATATTTAATAACATGTTATTCAGCTTCCAAGAGTTTGAATGTTTTGGATTGTTTTTGTTGTTGTTTATTTCTATTACTATGCCATTATGATCTGAGAAGATGCTTGATATGATTTCAATCTTCTTGAATTTGGGGAGACTTTGCTTGTGACCCAATATGTGGTCTATTTTTGAAAATGTCCCATGTGCACTTGAAAAGAATGTATATTCCGTGGCTTTGGGGTGAAATGTTCTGAAGATGTCAATTAAGTCCATCTGATCTAGTGAGTCATTTAGGATTGCCATTCTTTATTGAGTTTTTGTCTAGAGGATTTATCCAGTGATGTCAGAGGTGTATTAAAGTCCCCTACTATGATTGTATTGTTGTCAATCACTCCCTTGATATTTTCCAGGAGTTTTTTTATGTATTTGGGTGCTCCTGCATTGGGTGCATATATGTTTATCAGGGTTATGTCCTCTTGTTGTATCAATCCCTTTAGTATTATGAAGTGGCCTTCCTTATCTCTTGTTATGGCCTTCACTTTGAAGTCTGTTTTGTCTGAAATAAGTATCGCTACCACGGCTTTTTTTTTCATTTCCGTTTCCTTGAAAGATGTTTTTCCAACCCTTCACTTTCAGTCTGTGTGAGTCCCTTGTTCTGAGGTGAGTTTCTTGTAAAGAGCAAATATATGGGTGATGTTTTTTTATCCATTCAGCCACTCGATGTCTTTTGATTGGAGCATTTAGTCCATTTACATTTAAGGTTATTATTGAAAGGTACTTGTTTGTAGTCATTTTATTTATTGTGCCTGTGTTCTTTCTTACCTTTTTATTTCTTCTTTTTATACCAGTCCCTTTAGCATTTCTTGCATTGCTGGCTTTGTGGTGATAAACTCCCTTAGCCTTTTTTTGTCTGTGAAGCTTTTTATTTCCCCTTCAATTTTGATCGATAGTGTTGCTGGATAGAGTAATCTTGGGTTCAGCCCCTTGCTTTGCATCTCTTTGTAAATTTCCATCCATTCTCTTCTGGCCTGATGTGTTTCTGTTGAGAAATCATTTGATAATCTAATGGGAGCTCCCTTGTATGTAACTTTCTGTTTCTGTCTTGCGGCCTTTGAGATTCTCTCTTTGTCCTGAACATTTGCCATGGTAATTATGATGTGTCTTGGTGTGGGTCTTTTTGGGTTCATCTTCTTCGGGACTCTCTGTGCTTGTGTGATTTTTCTTTCCTACCTCCGGGAAATTCTCCGAGATTATTGCTTCAAATACGTTTTCTAATCCTTGTTCCTTTTCCTGTTGTTCTGGCACCCCTATTATTCGTATGTTGCTTCCTTTCACGTTGTCCCACAGCTCCCTTAGGCTCTCCTCCTGTCTTTTAATTCTTTTCTCTAATTGCAGTTTGGTTTGGGTGTGTTTTGCTTCCCTGTCTTCTAATTCGCTAATTCAGTCCTCTGCTTCTCCTAATCTACTGTTGAAACTTTCCGTGGTGTTCTTTATGGCAGCTATATCACCCTTCATTTCTTCCTGATTCTTACATATGATATTGATTTTTTCCTCCATCCGGTTTGTGCACTCTAGCATCCTTATTCTGAATTCTTTTTCTGACATATTGTATGCATCTGCTTCACTTAGCTGTTTTTCTGGCGATTCCTCCTTTTCTTTTCTTTGCGGATTTCTTTGTCTATCCATTTTCGTTCTAACCGACAGATCTAGATGTCAAGTTGTGCAAGGGTTGCTCCTTGGGTGATGGTGCTTCCTTGGGCTACAGTTGCTCTTTAAGGTGGCTGCTCCTCAGATGACAGTGGTTTCTCTGGTGGATGCTGTTAGCAGGAAGGTATCTTTTGAGGGAAGCTGCTCACACAGCTGGTATTCCTTGGACAGAGGTGGGCTGATCACGTGCTGTTCTTTGGATCTAGGCTGGCTGCACACTGCTACTTTTCTTAGATGGAGATGGTAGCTTGTGATGCTGTAGCTGTTTGGACAGGGGCAAGTTGCTTACAGGGTGACTGTTCCTCACAAAGGTGCAGGTTGCTCACTCAGTTGTTGGTTCTCAAATGGGGGATGGGCTGCTTGCGTGGTTGCTGTGCTTTAGGTGGGAGTGAGCTGCATGTGTGACTGCTGCTCCTTGGATAGAGGTGGGATGCTTTCCCCACTGTTGCTCGTCCAACAGGTGCAGACTGCTTTTGGCTGATGCTCCTTGGATTAGTGTGGGCTGCTCCTCAGATAGGGGTGAGGCTGCTCACGTGGATGTTGCTCCTTGGACTGGGAAACAGGCCTCTCACACGGCTGCTGATCCTTGAACAGGGGGTTGCCACATGAGGCTTCTGTTCTTAGATCTGGAGCAGGCTGGTCTCAGAGCTGCTGCTCCTTGGACACGGGTGGGCTGCTTGTGTGTCTGCTGTTTATGTGGTTGCAGTGCCTTGGGCTAAGGCATTGGGCCGGTCAGAGGAGAGCACACTTCATAACTCACAGGAGCCTGCACCCAGGGTGGCTGAAGACTTGTTGACTGTGGGCCCACAGCTTAAGTAGCAGGTCCCTGGCAGGGGGTGACTGAAGAGTCTCAGGTGTTGTCTGAAGGTTCCCTGTGTGGGGGTGAAGTCTGGCTCCCAGTTACAACAGCACTCCCCTTAAAAATGCTAGAACTGTGAGGATGGGCTGGCCTCCTGGAACTGTTTACAATGGTAGCAGAGGCTGTCTAGTTAAGAAAGCCTATTTTGCTCAACCACTGTGGGATCTATCTGTGCCTCACTAACATACTCACACGCACATTCCACATGACTACACAGTCCCTTTTGGTCCTTCACTGACTTACACTCTCTCCCTCACTGCCACCTTCTTTCTGCCTCTGTAGTTGGGTCTGGGGTATTATTGACCCTTTCTTGGATGGAGTTTGCTCTACAGGTGTCTGCTTGTGGGATTCACTCTCTAGCACCTTGCTAGACAGGATAAAATTCACCTCGACAAGACACCACACAAAGGGACCAAAGCACGAATATACTCACGACAATAGTAACCCCACAATAAGTGACCACCCCCAGCAGAGAGGATGGGAGCAGAATCTCTAGATGCTGAGCTTTTATATAGAACATACGGTTAAGAATTGGAGGTACACAGGGAGGATCTCAGTTCAGTATAGAGGAGTTGAATGGGGATGGGTGATAAGAGGAAAGAGAATGAAAGAGAAGGAAAAAAATAAGATAAAATGACTTTACAAAAAAATTGGATTTCAAAAATGGTATAAAAATGGCCAAAAAACAATATAATAACAGAATAAAATAAAGTGGTGAAAAAATTAAGTGAAGAGAACTAGAAAATAAAGCAACAGACACCAACAGGGGAAACAAAGAAAAAAAAAGAAACGAAAAAAAAGGAAAGGTAACACAGTAATAAAAAAATACCAATTAAAAAATAATAAAAATTAAAGAATAAAAAATATAAAATATAAAAATATATATATATGTGAAGAAGTAAAATGTTCCTCTGGCTGGCTTAAGATCCCAGTGTTCTGTACTGTTGTGTTTCTCAGGATCCAACTGCTAGGACCAAGAGTCTCTCTTTAGGCCAGTCTCTTAGTACTCTCCAGGACTGTTTAGGTTGCTTTTTGGTCTTTTTTTTTTTTTTTACAGTTCAGGGTGGAACCTGGACGTGGCTATATTGGTTGCCTGGATACTGGAGGGAGGGGTTATTTCCCCAGGGGACAATGGCTGCCCAGGTCCCAGGCTCCGGGGTGAATCAGCATCAAACTCGCGGCTACTTCTCCAGGCCTTCCCTCTCTCTCCAGACTCCACAACTGGGCACCTTTCCCTCCACTTCTGCCACGGGCAAATGTCTTTATCCAGTGAGACCCAGGCACGAGGGGCTCTGGTCGTGCTTGTGCACGTGCCCCATCTCCCCCGCAGGAGGGCTTAAGGGCCCTGAGGCGCTAGTCATGCAAGGCACTGGTGGGAGGGGCTGAGCCGCCAGCTACAGAGGCGGGCGAGACGGCGCGCGCACTTCTCCATTGGTACACTTCAGTCCCCAATGACTGCAAGTCCCGCTGAGGAATCCACTCCATGGGGGGCACTCTCTCCTGCCCACACACCCCAGCCCTCTCCTGGTTGTGAACCAGTATCCAGAGTCCCCTGCTGACCAGCAGTTCCGTGGATGCTCCTTCCACTGCGCCCGTCCCAGGAGACTCGGCTGAGTGCCGTGCCCAGCTGGCGCTGGTGGTATAGCCTGGGTTTCCTGGGACTCCCAGGGCTCGGGACTGGCACAATATCCCTCCCTAAGCCCCGAGTTCACCTCTCCCAGGAGGATTCCGCCTCACCTGACCGCAGGCTGTTTCCCAGCTTGACCTCCTCTGCCACCTTGGGCTGGAAACCACTCGCCTCAGCCGCTCACTCCCTCCGCTCCTGGACAGGCACTGGACACATCTGCCTATACCGCTGCCATTTTTTCAAAAACTATCACACATGTTTTTTATATACCTACATTATATAGAAGTCATAGCTGTGACAGGTAAAAACATGCTTTTTTGAAAAACAGCACCATCTGTTGGACATAAAAGCAACACATGCTACGAACTTAACAATATTATTCAGTCTAACATTCAAAGCCAGGAAGTCACATACAAGTCCATCGACACTGTTGTGGAAGCAGATGAAGCGGTTAATTATCCAACAGAATTTTGGAATTCACTCTATCTGCCAGAGATGCCACTGCACATACTGCAATTGAAAATCGGCATGCCAATTATGTTGCAAAATATCAACCAGCACGGGGCTGGGCCTCAGGCCAGGGCTGGGCTGGGGCTCAGGGCGCTGACGGCTATCACGGTCACCCCCATGCTGGCAGCAGCTCACAGGGAGTGTGGTGGGCGAGGGTGGGGGATCTTCCTTGGCTCCTTTTTCCTCCGGCTTTTGGGCGGCTCAGAGAGGGCCCCTGCCGGTGGGAGTTGGGAGTGGCAGGGCCGCTTCGGGTATGGAGAGCTGGGTGCAGGCCGCCAGTGGGGAGCAGGGGTGCAGGCCAGCGCTGGGGGACCCAGGCTGCAGAGGTGCACATGTGCAAGGCCAGACCAGCCGGGCAGGGCGGGAGCGGTGGCATGCCAGGGGCAGCCGCCCAGGAGGGCACATTGTTTACCCACAAGCATTGTGCAATTAAACATATTAGGAACATGGACTTTCTCTTTTCTTCCTTTTCAATTTAACCAGACTGAGCCACAGCAACGAGTGGCCAGGTACAGCTAGTATGAAATAAAAAAAAAAAAAGACCCCGGAATAGCTGCAGTGATCCTGAGAAAGAAGAACAAAGTAGGAGGGATCTCAATACCAGATATCAAGCTGTACTACAAAGCCACTGTTCTCAAAACAGCCTAGTACTGGCACAAGAACAGACACATAGACCAATGGAATAGATTAGAGAACCCAGAAACTGATCAAAACCAATATGCCCAGTTAATAATCAACAAAGGAGTCATGAACATACAACGGAGTCAAGACAGTCTTTTCAATAAATGGTGTTGGGAAAATTGGACAGATACATACAAAAAAATGAAACTAGACCACCAACTTACACCATACACAAAAATAAACTCAAAATGAATAAAGGACTTAAACATAAGCAGAAAACCATAAAAATACTAGAGGAATCCACAGGCAGCAAAATCTCAGACATATGCTGAAGAAATTTCTTCACTGATACAACTCCTAGGGCAATGGAAACTGAAGAGAAAATAAACAAATGGAACTACATAAAAATAAAAAGCTTTTACATAGCAAAGGAAACCATCAACAAAACAAGAAATCCCACTTCATGGGAGAACATATTTGCCAATGTTATCACCAATAAGGCTTTAATCTCCAACCTTTACAGGGAACTCATACAACTTAACAAAAGGAAGATAAGTAACTCAATCAAAAAATGAGCAATGGACCTAAATAGATACTTCACAAGAAAAGACAGAAGGAAGGCCAAGAGACATGTGAAAACATGCTCAAAGTCACTAATTTACCTAGAGATGCAAACCAAAACAAAAATGAGGTACCACCTCACACCTATCAGAATTGCTATCATCAACAAATCAACAATCGACAAGTGTTGGCAAGGATGCAGAGAAAAAGGAACTCTTGTGCATTGCTGGTGGGAATGCTGACTGATGCAGCCACTGTGAAGAACATTGTGGAGTTTCCTCAAAAAACTAAAAATGGAAGTGCCATTTGACCCAGTGATCCCACTTCTAGGAATATATCCCAAGAAGCTAGAAACAACAATCAGAAAGGATATGCTCCCCTATGTTCATAGCAGCACAATTCACCCTAACTAAGATTTAGAAAAAGCCTAAGTGCCCATAGCAGGTGAGTGGATTAAAAAACTATAGTACATCTACACAATGGAATACTATGCTGCTGTAAAAAAGAAGGAATTCTTGCCATTTGCAACAGCATGGATGGAACTGGAGAGCATTATGCTAAGTGAAATAAGCCAGTCAAAGAAAGATAAATATCACATGATTTCACTCACTTGTGGAATATAATGAACAACATAAACTTATGAACAAAAACAGATACAGAGACAGAGAAGCATTGATCATATTGTCAAATCTCAGAAGGAAGGTAGGGGAGTGTGGGAGTGAGGGGGAGAGATAAACCAAAGGACTTATATGCATCCATACAAGCCTAACCAATGGACGCAGACAACAGGGGTGAAAGCATGAGTGCAGGGGGGAAGTGGGGGTAATGGGGGGATGAGGACACATATGTAATACCTTAAACAATAAAGAAGTTAAAAATAAAAAATAGACATATGCTGAATGCATGAAAACAGTCGAATTTTATGCCAAAAAAAAGAGCATTTATGGGAAGTTTTAATTCATTACTCTATTTTGAAGAAAAAGTTCTCATATACTTCAGGAAGCTTATAGTGAACATGCTCCATCTCAAGATACTTATGAACACTGGTTTAAATGCTTTAAAAGTGATTATTTCGATGTAAAAGACAAAGAATATCCAGGTCAACTGAAAAAGTTTGAGACCAACAATTACAAGCATAATTGGATGAAGATGCATGTCAAACTCAAAAACAACTTACAGAAAGATTAACTGTTGTTCAGCAAACAATTTCCAATTGTTTACAAGCAATGGGAAAGATTTTAAAGGCAGGAAAATGGGTGCCACATCAACTGAACAAAAGACAAATGGAAAACTGAAAAGTTATAAGTAAAATGTTGCTTCAATGGCATGAAAGAAAGTCCTTTTTGTATCGAATTGTGACTGGTGATAAAAAGTGGATTTATTTTGAGAATCCCAAATGCACAAAATCATGGGTTGATTCAGGTCAACCATCAACATTGACTGCAAGGCCAAACCACTTTGAAAAGAAGACAATGCTCTGCGTTTGGTGGGATCAGGAAGGTGTGGTATATTATGAGCTTCTAAAATCAGGTGAAACCGTTAATACTGATCACTACCAACAGCAAATGATCAATTTGAACCATGCTTTGATCATGAAACAACCAGAATGTTCCAGAAGACATGGCAAAGAAATTTTGTTTCATGATGATGCACCATCACACACTTCAAAACCAGTTAAAGACGCGTTACATTGACTGGGAAGTACTAACCCACCCGCCGTATTCACCAGGCGTGCTCCTTCGGATGGATGGCACATGCACTTTCTGAGCAGCACTTTAAAACATATGAAGAATTGTAAAATTGGGTCTCTGAATGGTTTGCCTCAAAACAAGAAAAGTTCTATTGGGACGGTACCCACAAATTACCTGAAAGACGGAGGAAATGTGTAGCTAGCAATGGACATTACTTTGAATAAAGCACTTTTGATGTTTCTCTTGAAATTATCGTGTTTTCTTTGATTACAAAATCCACCATTAACTGGTACACCTAGTATTCATACTTCAGTCTTTCTGGAATTTAAGTTCCAAGCCAGCAGAGATTTTTGTCCTATTTTTGAAACTGCTACATACATTGTCTACTATGGAAGCTCCAGAAATCTTTGTTGAATAAAATTATCTTCAATTTCAGTAGAAAAATGCCATTCCTCCTACCTCAAGGCTAATCCTTCCACCTGTGATCTGGATCGCCTCTGTTCCCAGCTCCCCAAGGACCTCAGTCCATCAATAGTTCCTTTGTTTTCCTACATCTTTAACCTCACCCTCTCCTTTTAGTATATACTAGTAATTGTGTTCATGTCTTTCCTGGTATACATACATCTATATATATAAAAAGCCAGTGACCTGAACACTGTAATGACCAGAATGACCAGTTGCTATGACACCCACTGCAGCCAGCAAACCAGCCCAATTGGGGGTGGGGCCAGCCAGCCAACCTCCCATAGCCTCTTCCTCCAGTTGGCCCTGCTCCCAATTGGCCTCACGCACCCCGATCAAGGGCAGGTTGGCTGCCAACCGCCCCTGCAGCCCCTCCCCCCAGCCAGCCTCACCCTTGATCACCCCTCCTACTCCAATAGAGGTGCAACTGGCCAGCCAATTTCCTGTGGCCCTTCCCTCTGACCAGCCCCACTCCAGGTCAGCCCCCCTCACCCCATTGGCTTGAGGCCCCTCCCCTGATCATCCCACCACACCAATTGAGGACAGAGTTGACCAACCAACTACCCACAGGCCCTCCTCCCAACCAGCTCCATCCCTGATTGGGCCCCCCCGCTCTGATCAAGGGCAAGGCCAGTGGCTACCACCTGTGGCCCCTCCCTGTGACTGGCCCACCACCCACAGCTCCTCCCCATGGCTGGCCCTGCCCCCAATCGGTCCTCCCACCCCAATCAGGTTAGGGGCCCACTGGCAAACTGCCCACAGTCCCTCCCCTCCAGCCTGCCCAGCCCTGATTGGGCCCCGATCCAGGCAGGCCAGCTGGATCTCACCCATGCATGAATTCATGCACTAGGCCTCTAGTATATACATAACAAACTATCACCCAACTGCTCATCTCACATTCACAGCCAAATTTCTTAAAAGAGTTGTCTATACTCAGTCTTCACTTCTCTTTCATTAAATTCTCAACCCATTATAAGCTGGCTTCAGCCCACACCACACCACTGAAATAGCTTCATTTAAAGTTAGCAGTCTCCTCCATGGTGCAAATTCCCATGGAAATTTCAGTCTTTATCTAACTCTGTAGTACTTAACACAGCTAACCAACCCCCGCCTGGCTTTTTTCCTTTTATCTCCTCTTCTCTCCTCTGCTCTGCTCTCCTCTCCTTTCTCCATCCCTACCCCTAAGTATCTGCCTTTCCTTATATTTCTCCTCTCTGGAGTTTTGTCCTTAGCTTTTTTTCTGTACTCTGCATACTCTGCATAAACTCTGCATTCACTCTAATGGATAATTACTATGTGTATCAAAGGTGGAAAACTGGCTGCTTGAAGCTTCATATGGTGTGCAGCTGGGTTTTGTTTGGCTGGCTTACTAATTTTTTTTAACATGAATGCCTTTGGGCAGGGCCTGTGCTCATCTATTCCTTTTGTCTTAACTCCACATCAGCCCCAGCAATAATTATCTATTTCTATTACCTGCCTGGATCCTGTAGACATTGGGATTTGCAACTCCTCATACTAAATGATTCTCAAAACTGTATCTACAGCCCACACTACATTCCTGCACTCCAAATAACATATCTAACTTTTGGAATTTCTCCATTTGGATATAGCAATCAACACTGGTAAAACTAAGTTCATTACTTCCCTCCCTTTCAAATTTTATCCTTCTGTTTTCCCTTTCTGAGTGAATGGCATTCCCTAACACCCAAGTCCAAGCCTAAGATTCATACTTGCTCTCTATTACCCACCTTATCACTTACATTCCACTGGTTAGCAAGTCCTGTCAATTCTATACCCTATATCTCTCTCAAATGTATGCCCTCTTCTTTCTCCCTCCCCACTGCCATATATATATATATATCAGAGAGGGAGAGGGAGAGATAGAAACATCAATGATGAGAATCACTGATCGGCTGCCCCTGCATGCCCCCTACTGGGGATCAAGCCTGCAATCATGCCCTTGACTCGAACCTGGGACCCAACAGTCGGCAGTCTGATGCTCTATCCACTGAGCCAAACCAGGTAGGATTCCACTGCTATATTTTTTATTCACTGCTCTGTCATCTCCATCTGACTCTAAAGGGCATTTCATGATCAGGTCCCTATTGACCTTTCCAGCTTCATCACTTTGCTATTCAAGTCACACCTTAGGGTCAAGCCTAACTCTCCCAGGAACTCTCCATGTTCTCCACACCTCAGAGACTTTACATGCTCTCTCTACTTGAAACACCCTACCCATTCCCCTTGTTTCAAGAAAACCCATACTTGCCCTCTCTGATTTGGCTCAGTGAATAGAGCATCAGCCTGCGGACTGAAAAGTCCCAGGTTCGATTCCAGTCAAGGGCATGTACCTTGGTTGCAGGCACATCCCCAGTAGGAGGTGTGCAGGAGGCAGCTGATGGATGTTCTCTCTCATTGATGTTTCTAACTCTCTATCCTTCTCCCTTCTTCTCTGTAAAAAATCAATAAAATATATATTTAAAAAAAATAAAACCCATACTCTCCTTCATACTTCAACTCAGACATACCCTCTCTAGAATGCATTTCCTAACACTTCACATATTATCTATGACAGGTGCCCTCAGCACCTCTCAACCATCTCTCCCACTAAACTAATTTCCTTGCAGGCAGGAAAGATATTCATCACTCTTATTTCACATACCTTTTTAAGTCCTTGGCACATAACAGTCTGTGAATAAGATTTTTTAAATGAATGCTTCTCTGAGTAGTCTATCTATAATTAGATTGGTGCCCAAGAGTCTTTGCAATCCAGTGCAAATCTCCATTTTCATCATATCTCTCACTATACCCTTACATGTATTAATGCTCCCAAACAATGTAAACAGTCAAGAATATCTCATTACAGGTTTGGACTAGGGAGTAAGCCTGCAAAACTCAAACATTGTGTTCACAAGTTCAGATAAGTCACCGCTGTGACTATTGGAATAAGTACCCAAATTGGTCTACTTCATTCCCTGAAGCCCCTGTGCTGTTTCCCACATCTATCATTGCTCATGCTCTCTTCAGTATCTCTTCTTATAATGCCTATCCCTCATGCACCAGATTAAACACTGTCTTCCTGAAACCTAACCAGCTCTATCTAGCCAGAAATAGAAAGTGACTGCTCCCTCCTCTGAGCTCCTCCATGTATTGGAGTCTCTGATAACTATCCAATTTCACCTTATTTTATAGTTTAGTTTGTGTGTGAATAGCTTTTATCCCCTTCCTGACTATAATCTCCCTCAAAGCAGGGAACCTGTCTTTTTTGACCTTTGAGTGCACTTCAGCATCTTCAACATAACAGGGAGTCAGTGCATATTTAAATGAATATTAAGCAAAATCAGATTACAGTAAGCATCTCACCTACTTACAAATGCATTTGGCACTTGATTATTATCCCCAAAGCCAACTGCCTTGTGAATTTGAAAAAATAAAAACTCCTCCATGGTAATAATTAAGTATTAATTACCATGGTGGTGTTTCCCATTTACAAATATTAACATAGGGAAAAGGGGTTTTCAGAGTCACTGAGAGAAGTACACACTTTGATTTCCACTTCTAAAATCAAAGCTAAAGAAGCCATTTCCATATGGACTGCTTGGACAGTGAAGTGATTGCTTCAACTTCCAACTGAAACTATATTGGCAACTCAGGGGTATTTCTTCCAACCCTGAGTAGGTCCCCTGGAGCCTTCCTGAGATAAAGAGCTGTAATTTAATTTGTCATTGCATAACCCAGTCACGGAAAGCATGAAGGAGCTCACATTTTCATTCCCTTCATAGTAGACATTTAATTATATGATAATTACTTACAGCTTGCTGCTCAGCTTCTACTTTTATGAAATGTAAATTACACTTCACTCAAAAGTGCAAGATGAGCATTTAAAACACTTCACTAAATAGATTTAAAGAATTTTCTGACATTTTTTCCTAGGCCAAGAATTAGAAAGGCAATATACCCTTAAAGGAAACTTGCATTTAGATACCAGGAAAGTTGATTTTGTAATGAATATCTGAAAAGGGAAAAACTTCTAAGAAAAAAAAAACATGTATAGCAGGTTTTAAACAAGCTCAGTGGCCTCAGTAAAGCGAAAGCCTCATCTCTTAGAATAAGTCAACCACTTTATCAACTGTGCTTATTGGTAGATTCATTAACTAAGTTTTGCCAAGGAAAAGTCATCACAATAATAAAACGATAGAATTAGAATGACTACACTGAAAATGAATGTCAAATGTATGTTATTATTCTAGCATTATTTTTACCTGACATTAGAATTATGGACTCCTAAGAGAGGTCAAATGATTGGGGAAATCATTATTATTTCCACTGCTACATTATGCATGTAAGTAGAAAAGCTAAGTTGAGGAATGCAAAGCTGATCCGATGGAATCATGAACCATTTTCCTCAAACGCTGAATTTTGCATTTAGAAGTTTTACCATTGCTCATTGTCAGAAATTTAACAATGTTAAAGATTACTCACCATAATATTGCCTTTGGTTTCCCATCCAGGGTCTTGATAGAAAAGTTTAGACACTAGAAAATGAACAATAGCCACAAAAAGGAGAGGGGTAACTTAAATTTTCAAATAAATATAGAAATTTTAAATAAATATAGAAATTTAAGCAAATTATTTGCCATTGTTTAATCAAGAAATCATTAGAAATTCAAACTAGCACTGATAATAATAAAAAAACTATCCTCATAGATTATTTTATCATTTTCTTTTTAAAAATGTATTTTTATTGATTTCAGAGAGGAAGTGAGAGAGAGAGGGAGAGAGAGAGAGATAGAAACCACTGATGAGAGACAATTATTGATCAACTGCCTCCCGCACACCCACCAGAGGGGACAGAGCCTGCAATCCCAGGCATGTGCCCTGACCAGGAATCAAACTGGAACCTCCTGGTTCATAGGCCAAAGTCTAACCACTGAACTTCACTGGTCAGGCTTCTGTTTTTTAGGATTTTATTATTTTCAAAGCATTTTCACACAAAATCATAGTATGTTAGAATTGAAAGGAACATTGGAAATTATCCAGGGTGCACTAACTGGTTTGGCTCAGTGGATAAAGCGTCGGCCTGGGGACTGAAAGGTCCCAGGTTTGATTCCTGTCAAGGGCATGTACCTGGGTTGCGGGCACATCCCCAGGAGGGGGTGTGCAAGAGGCAGCTGATCGATGTTTCTCTCCCATCAATGTTTCTCTCTGTCCTTCTCCTTTTCTCTCTGTAAAAAATCAATAAAATATATTTTTAAAAAATGAAATTATCCAGGGTAAACCCTCCTATCTCTCTTTCAATATACTTATTTTTATTTCATTTATTTTATAAACTTTTAATTAGAACATAACATAAAATGGAAGAAAATCTCAGTTGTACAGATTAATTTTTATAAAGTGAAGGAACCATCTATATCAGGACTTAGAACAGTAACCAGCATCCCCAAACACTGTCTCATGTCCTTTCTGGTCTACCACTATTTTGATTTCTATTACCATAGTTTAATTTTGCCCATGCTTCAACATGATATAAATGGACTCTCTTTTGCATCTGGCTTCTTTCTCAACCTTATATCTGTGACATTCATCCAGGTGTTTGGCATAGTAATTTGTTCTTTTTAATTGCTGTATGATATGTCATTGTGTGATTATACCACAATTTATTCCAATGATGATAAACATTTAGATTGCTTTCAGTTTGGTTCTATTACAAGTAATGCTGCTATGAAGATTTTGTACATGTCTTTTGGTGGCCAAATGTCTGTAATTCTGTTGGGAATGTATGTATACAGTTGGGCAAAAGTAGCTTTACAGTTGCTCATATGGAAAAGAATATAATCTTAACTAATAAAAGCATAATATTGAAATTAACCATTTCTCTGGGACAGGGTAAGCCATGCCCACCAGCCAATCAGAGCGGCTGTATGCAAATTAGCTCAGCCAACATGGAGGCCGCCACTCACAGAGTAAACGGCAGCTTTCATTGCAGCAGGAGTGAAAGTGAAACTGCAGCCGCTCCACTCATCCTGGCTCAAGAAAAACACATGTTTGCAACAAAATAACAATCATAGAATCCTTGGGAGTTGAAGGAAACAGCAGGCCTGGCCTGAGTCTAAGAATAACATTGTTGCATTATAGACTCTGCGAGGTGAAGCAGAGAGGAGGCTTCGTTAGTTAGTAGGCCGGCTTAAAGGAACAGCACATCAACTATAGAAGATAAACAAACCCCAGAAACCTACGTCCAGCCAGCCTTGCTGGGACATTGGGTCAATGGGAGCTGTGGGCAGCCTTAAAGTCTGAAAGCGCCAATCAGCCCGTCACCCACACTGGCCACAACCCAGTGGGGTGAGGAATGTTCCTGCGGGGCTTGGCCAGCCTGGAGACAGCCATCTGCCCCTAACCCAGGCTGGTCAGGCACACCAGCAGGTGGACATCCCCAGAGGGGTCCCAGACCATGAGGGGGCACAGGCTGGGCTGAGGGGCCTCCGGAGTGCACAGAGCGGCTGCAGGGTGGAACAGCGCAGGACCCAGGACCAGTGAGTGAGAAAGAGGCAGCAGGGTTGGTGGCTCCCCAGGCCCTTTGTGGGGCACCGGGGAGCAGGAAAGCAGGGCTGCAGGGGCCGGGGTCCTGCTTGGTGGCTCCCCAGACCCCTTGGCGGCACCGGGGAGTGGGAAAGGAAGGCAGCAGGGGACTGGTGAGTGGGAAAGAGTCGGCGGCCTGCTTGGCGGCTCCCCAGGCAATTTGGGGGGCACTGGGGAGTGGGAAAGCAAGCTCTTGGGGGCTGGGGGCCTGCTTGGTGACTCCCCAGGTCTCTTCTGGGGATCAGGCAGCAGGAAAAGGCTGGCCTGACCACGAGGCGGGGTTTTCCCTGCTTTCTGGTGGCTGGAAGAAGATGGGCAGTAGGCAAGCTTGGGAGGGAGGCAGCACCCAGCCCTGGCCACAGCTCAAAAAAAGAGAACAACATGCAGGGGAGGGCAAGAGTCTGAGAGATCAACATAGAGGGGGTGCCTTCTCCAAGTCTGGGGGCAGGCCCCCAGCAGGTAGATACACACAGGAGGACTGCTCCGAGCCTCAGATGCGGCTGGGGGCAGGTCCCCAGTGGTCACACACACACACACACACACACACACACACAAAAGGCGCC
>PVJC01040024.1:0-15987 GCA_004026665.1 Murina feae | reverse complement strand
CTTGCAGTCTGGGACACCTCGGGGGGGATGTCCACCTGCTGGCATGCCTGGCCAGCCTGGGTGAGGGGCTGAGAGCCATTTTCAGGCTGCCCACAGCCCCTTCAGGGTTCGTGCACTGGGGGGTGGGAAGGCTGGTGAGTGCAGGCCTGGACGTTTCCCACCGGAGGGCCCACGATTGCACACGCCTGGTGGGCCCCCATCGCTGAGGGGACACACCTGGAGCAGAGTTGGGTGGCGAGCCAGGGGTGGACGCTGGTGCAGGATCCCTTGGTGGGGCCCTGCTGCTGAGCAAACACACCCGGGGTGGAGCTGGGCAGTGAACTGGCTTCGGATTCTCCGCAATGTGCAGCAGAAGCTCCCGCACGCCCTGTGGAGGCCCCTGGGGGGTGGATGAAGGTAGCAGACCCTGGAAGGGTGTTCCTGGACACCCTGCGGAGGCCCCCAGGGCAGAGCCAGGCAGTGGACCCAGGACAGCTGCTCCTGGACGCCCGGGGGAGGCCCCAGGCCAGACCCCCCCTCCCACTGAGCTGACACACCTGGCACAGCTATGCCGGCCAGCCTTGGAGGCTCCCAGTGCAGAGCCGCCCTGCCAGCCTCCATCTTGGCTGGGTTAATTTGCATACAGCCGCTCTGATTGACTGGTGGGCGTGGCTGTGAGCAGAGGCTCAGCCAGCCTAGGCAGGCAGTTGCAACAGAAGCCTTTGGTTTGCTCTAGCTCCGTGGCTGTTGGCCTCCATCTTGGCTGGGTTAATTTGCATACAGCCACTCTGATTGGCTGGTGGGCATGGCCATGAGCAGAGGCTCAGCCAGCCTAGGCAGGCAGTTGCAACAGAAGCCTTTGGTTTGCTCTAGCTCCATGGCTGTTGGCTGGGTTAATTTGCATATAGCCGCTCTGATTGGCTGGTGGTAACGGTCAATTTGCATGTTTTTCTTTTATTATATTAGATTAGAGGCCCAGTGCACAAAAAGTTGTTCACTCAGGGGAGTCCCACAGCCTGGCTTGCACCCTCTCACAGTCTGGGACTCCTCAGGGGATGTCCACCTGCTAACCATGGGCAGCAGGCCTAAATGCAGTTGGACATCCTTAGTGTCGTGGAGGAGCTAGGAGAGGCTACCGCCACTGCCACTGCACTCAAAGCCATCAGTGCAGCTTGTGGCTGAGTGGAGCTCCCACTGTGGGAGTGCACTGACCTGTAGGGGGCAGCTCCTGCATTGAGTGTCTGCCCTTGAAAGAATATAAAAACTTAAAAAAAGGGGGTGCCTACTGGCCCCCCCCCTCGGGGCCCATGGCGTGGGAATGTGACCTTTCTAACTGTTCCAAGAGACAGCCCCGAGCCGGTACAGATAATTTGTTCCGAGATAAGGGCCTAACCAAAATGTTTTACTGCTTCACTGCTGGTCCTTCCTCCCCTTTGTTGATAAGGGCCTAGCAAGGACACTTTACGGCCGACCTCCACGTTTGTCCTCCCCGTTTGCTGATTAATGAACAAAAGTTCCTTGTGAAAGCCTTACCAGGCGCCAGGTGCCCCTGCTATGTCTGCTACCCCCCCCCCTTATCTTTGTAGTTTTTGCCTATATAATCCTGAAAAACTTGCTGTTCGGGGCTAGACCTCTCTCTGCTCCTGTGAGAGCTAGAGTTGAGCCCCAGCATGCTGGAATAAAACCTCGTGCTATTTGCAGCAAGATTCGCCTCCTGTGGGTGATTGGGGTCGCCGTTGTCTCCAGTGGCAGAGGGTCCTAGATGGAATCTTTCACCCTCTGGTGCTCAGCATGTATCATAGTAAAGCGTCATTCCTGGTCATTCCAGTTAGGGTCAATTTGCATATTACTTTTTTATTATATAGGATTTTAAGTTGCCAACTGGAAATCTATAGCTAATCTAATAAAAGAGTAATATGCAAATTGACCCTCATTCTGTTAACCTAAGCCACGCCCACCAGCCAAGCCACACCCACCAGCCAATCAGAGCGGCTGTATGCAAATTAACCCAGTCAAGATGACATCTGGCAGCCACGAGCAAACAGGAGGCTTCTGTTGCACCAGCGATGGAGGAAACTGCCTGCCTAGGCCGTCTGTAGCCTCTGGTCAAGGCAACAATGTTTCAATTATAGAAGCCACGGAGCTGAAGCAAACAGGAAGCTTCAATGCCTGCCTAGGACTCTGCACAAGGCAACAAAGTTTCAATTATAGAAGATAAATAAACCCCAGAAACCTGATTCTAGCCAGCCTTGCTGGGATGTTGGGTCAATTGGAGCTGTGGGCAGCCTGAAAATGGCCCTCAGCCCCTCACCCAGGCTGGCCACACCCCCATGGGGTGAGGGTTCCCAAAGGGGGGCTTGGCCAGTCTGCATACAGCCATCAGCCCCTCACCCAGGGTGGCCAGGCATGTCAGCAGGTGGACATCCCCTAAGGGGTCCCAGGCTGCAAGAGGGCACAGGCCAGGTTGAGGGACCCTCCCCAAGTACATAAATTTTTGTGCACCGGGCCCCTAGTCTAATCTAATAAAAGAGTAATATGCAAATTAACCATCTAAGCCATGCCCACCAGTGAAGCCATGCCCACCAGCCAATCAGAGTGGCTGTATGCAAATTAACCCAGCCAAGATGGTGGCCGGCAACCATGGAGCTAGAGTAAACAGCAGGCTTCCATTGCAACTGCCTGCCTAGGCTGGCTGAGCCTCTGCTCACGGTAACAATGTTTCAATTATAGAAGCCACAAAGCTGAAACAAACAGGAGGCTTCTTTACCTGCCTAAGCCTTGACTTGAAGCAAAACTGTTTCAATTATAGAAGATAAATAAACCCCAGAAACCTGATTCTAGCCATCCTCACTGGGACCTTGTGTCAATGGGAGCTATGGGAAGCCTGAAAGCCTGAAAATAGTCCTCAGCCCCTCACCCAGGCTGGCCAGGTACCCAAGTAGGGACTTGAACTCTGAAGGGACTGTGGGCAGCCTGAAAACGGACCTCAGATCCTCACCCAGGCTGCCCAGGCACCCCAGTAGGGACCCAACCCCTGAAGAGACTGTGGGCAGCTTGAAAATGCCCCACAGCCCTTCTCCCAGGCTTGCCACACCCCAATGGGGTGAGGGTCCACACTGGGGGACTTGGCCAGCCTTCAAACAGCCATTAGCCCCTCACTCAGGCTGGCCAGGCACATGAGCAGGTGGACCTCCCCTGAGGGGTCCCGGACTGCGAGAGGGCACAGGCTGGGCTGAGGGACCCGCCGAGTGCACAAATTTTGTGCACCAGACCCCTAGTATATATATAAAAGGCTAGTAGGCTAAGTGTTCAAGCATCCATCAGTCGCTATGACATGCACTGACAACCAGGGGGCAGATACTCAACACAGGAGTTGCCAAGTTGCAGTCACTTGACAGCAGCAGTTCTCGGGTGACACACCCTTAAACCAGAGAGAGGGAGCAGAACTCCTCCTGGGACCAAGTGATTTCACCTTCAGCTGTGGGTTATGTTATTATTAGGGTACTATTGACCCTGAATCTGGTTTACTGCACACTTGCCTTTGCATTCCACTCCCTGTACGACAGCAACTTTGCAGAGTGCCTTGTCATGCTCTGGGACCCCTTAGGGGATGATGAAGATCCAGTTTCGGCCTGATCCCTGCAGGCCAGGCTAAGGGACCCCACCTGCCGGAGGGACCCTGCTTACTCCACAAATGCCGGGGAGGGGCCGCAGGAGGTTGGCTCTGGGGCATGTCCATTCCATCTCACTCAGTCCTGCCCCATTGGCCACCTTCTAATTATTCTCCTTTCAATGTGCATGAATCTGTGCACTGAGTCGTGTGTGTGTGTGTGTGTGTGTGTGTGTGTGTGTGTGTGTGTAAAATTGAAGTCATTTACTCAAAGTTAATAGCAATTCAGTCTCAAATGCAACAACACAAGCCAATTCACTGACACATAACAAACAGCCATCAGCCCCTTCAGTGCCTGGCCAGCCTGAAAGAACACATAATTATTGAACATGGACCATTCAATGAAACACTTTGGTATGCATTATTGAAGGTACAATGTCAAACATACGGAAAAATAAAATTTTACTCATCTATTTCCTTTTAATACTCACCCCAGGATATGTTTTTATTGATTTTAGAAAGAGATGAAGGGAAAGAGAGAGAGAGAAACATTGATGTGAGAGAGAAACATCATCAGTTGCCTCCCATATATGCCCTGACCCAGAATTGAACTGGTAACCTAAGTATGTGCCCTGACCAGGAATCAAACTTCAGCCTTTTGGTGTGTGGGACTCCAACCAACGTAGCCACGTGCCAGGGTTACTTATCTATTTTCAATTGTACTTTTTGAAAACACTTGGCTGTACACTGTAAGGTTCCACAATACTCTGATATTGAAGAAGGGAATACTTTTTTTAGGAAACAATGCATTTCTTTATCTATACTAATAAAAGGGTAATATGCTAATTAGACCGGGAGACCTTCCAGACGTCCTTCTGGACAAAGCCATGGTGGCTGGGCCAAGGCATAGGCGGTTAGGGGTGAGCAGGCTGGCAGGGGATGGCAGTTGGGGGCAATCAGGCCAGCAGGGGTCCAGTTGTGGGTGAGTAGGCCAGAAAAGGGTAAGTTAGAGGAAAGCAGGCAAGTGGGGGGAGCAGTTGGGGGCAATGAGGCCCACATTGTGGGGCAGGAGGGGGTGTTCAGGCCAGCAGGCAGAGTGGTTAGGGGTGATCAGGCAGGCAGACAGTTGAGCAGTCAGGAATCAGCATTCCCAGATTGTGAGAGGGATGTCCAATTGCCAGTTTAGGACATCCCCCAAGGGGTCCCAGATTGGAGAGGGTGCAGGCTGGGCTGAGAGACACCTCCTCACGACCACATGAATTTTGTGCACTGGGCCACTAGTTATTTAATAAGTCTCTTATGGAACTCAATTGCATTTTAAAATCTTCTCTTTTTTTGTCAGTTGACCACTAGATTTTAAGTTCCCAAAAAGAAAAGTTTTAGTCCTTACAGCTTTTTATTACTAACATTTAGAATATGGCAGATATTGAATTTTTATTAACCTGGTTTAAAAATATGGTTCATTAACTACATTAGAGAACATTCAAGAGATGCTTAAGAAATTGTACAAAGAATAGGTGTCATGGAAGTGTCAGATGTAAGCAGAGAGGGTTCCCAAATACCTGTCATATAGATTCATTTAGTTTTATCTGTGTGCTGACTTCAGAGGGAGGACAGTAAGACTGTACCGTTACATAGGCCTGTGGATTAAATTTAACTTCTCCATTATTTTACAGTACTATGTAATAAAAGATCAATTCAGGTGAACTGTAATGCTGGGCTCTGCTAACCTTACAGGGAGTTCTTCACTTGGCTTTATACAAATTAGCTGTCTAAAAGATAATAATAGTAAAGGTGGATCATCAGAGGACTTCTCATTCTGACATTTCAAAAATTCTATATTTCTCAAGGCAATCAAACAGCCCAGTGAAACAACACATAACTGCTACTTTATTCTTGTCACATTAAACCACAATGTTACATTAAAGACAGTGTGAGGTTCAGAGTGTGGTCCTACTGAAGATTCTTTTTCTTTTTATATACATCTCTAATGTGTGTCCAGTATTGTCTATGGTTTCTATGGCTTCAACAGTAATAACAAAAAACATTAAAATTTCCAAGAAGACTAAATTTGCTCAGTAGTAGCATTGGGAATTTTAAAGTCTTACATTTGCACTTTATTTAATAATGTAGCTTCTTAAATATACAATCTTAATTTACAAATACATAGCAAGTAAGTAAAAAAGTAACGATACTCATGTAGAATTTGTGGTATACTAACTGGTAAAGTAAAATGCATTTTTTAAAAAATCTGTATTTGGTGATGTAATACATCATTTATTCTAAAAATCTGTGTTTGATTTAGAAGGAAGATAATGAGGAAAGCAAGAGAAGTTCCAGTCTGCCCTGGTGTGGTTTACCCTGACCTACTGTGTGCCAGCACAATGCGGAAGGTTTTAAATATATCTCATTTGAACCTTTCAGTAATTTTACAAGGGACACTCATTGTTGCTATTCATATCTCACAGTTAGAAGATGGCTCAGGCTGACCACGTAATTTGCTAATGCACAGCTGCATACATTCAGAGACCCATTCCCTAAAACGATAATTTTAAAAACAAATTACACACAAAGAAATTGGAACTGCATATCTGCACATCAAGTTTCTCATCCCAAAACTCTTGGAAAAGGAAGAACATTTGTTTAGAGAGGTCCAGCGATTCTTTTCTGCAAGTGTAGTTTCCACCGTTAAAAATAAATACATAACTCTGCTATGAAAGGTCTGTGTCATTCTGAGATGAATGGTCCTCAATGGCCATGAATTCCAAACCCATGCTCTCACAACGCAGGAAACCAGCTGGTACGGAGGAGAGAAATACGGCCTTATTTAGGGTCAGATGAGGCTAGCACTAGCATAGTCCAGGTCACGAACCAGGTATTTTGCTTGTCAAGTCTGTCATTTCATTTGTAGAACTCATTTCATCAGCATCTAAATATTATTCTGTTTTTGGGAATTGTTGTCCAGCATCACCTATTCCCTTCTCTGGTTGATGAATAAATATCTTTGTTAAATACACATTTTATAATTCTTTTCTTCCTTGAGTACTGGCAGATCTTCTTTTTGATATCCCAATTGCCTGATACATGATAGGTATCAATATTTTTTAATTAATGACTCAATAAATGGAAACCTTATGAATGTATGACAGAAAATTCCCAAGTCTGTTGTTTCTCAAATTTTCAGAATATGCATGATTCTCTTACTTTTCTCCTTTATTTGAGGTCATCTTATTTTGTCATTTTTGAATTAGAAGTTTTAATTTTAAATATTTTCATGATACTTTGCAAATATATGGAATCTTTTTTATCAATTAAAGGACAATAAACAAGAAAAACCTACTGTATAAATGTAAAAACAACTTACAAATGTTAAACAATGTTTAAACAATGAGTAGATTATTGATAGGATGCTCTAAAATAATAAAAAATTTGCTATAGAAATATATTTAATAACATTAAAATTATCTACCATGTGTTTTAAGGGTAAATTTATTTTCTAAAAGTATGTCCAATATTTTAAAGAAAAATATAATAGAAAAGCATGCATCAAAAACATATAAATCCTTAACATTAGAGTATGTGTGATGCCTACTTTCTTCTTTAAGCTATTCTGTTTTTTAAAATGTTCTATAGTGATCAGATACTCCTTTAGGCAATTAAAAATTGCTGATTATTAAAACTTCTGGAAGATATCAAGGGAGAGATTGACAGCAAAAATTGCTGATTATTATTCAAAATCTAATTTGTTTGAATTTTATTTTGAATAGTTATTCTCACACATGGGTCACAAACCATTACCTAAAAGCTTGCCTTTAGTATTGAACTTATTCAGTCTATGTATAGGAAATACCTACTGTCTCTATTTTGGCATTATTAGATGCCATTTTCCTATAGATAACTGTTCATCTAGTTGCTTTATATTGTAATTCAAGTCTTCTATGCCCTTGTTGATTTTCTCCCCAGTTGTTTTTTCAGTTATTGGAAATGTAGTATTGCAGCTTTAATTATTAATATTGAAAGGTTTATTTTCCCCTTCAATTTTGTCAGTTTTTGCTTTATGCATTTTGGTGTTCTGTTGTTATGTGCATATAACTGATAGTTGCTATATTTTCCCTAAGGATTTATCCTTTCATCATTCTAAAATGGTGTTCCTACTTCCCAGGTAAGGAAATTAAGACTCAGAGAGGCTAAGTAATCTTCCAAGGCTGAAATTCCAATTCAGGTGTTTAGGTTGCAAAGCCCATTGCTTTTCCACTTTTCCTTGTTTCCCAGAAGGAATTCCACATTCACTTTTCACACTTCCAATGCAAACTGTTAACTGCATATACCAAATCCAGTCACAGAAATCATTCCATATTAGATTTAACTGTTAGAGTTACTCATGTATTTAGACCTTTTTTTTCTAAAGACTTAGAAGTATAATACAATATTATTTGCTCTAGAAGTAATACATTGTGTTATAACATTAAATTTTATTTATATGCTATCTGTATTGTTTCAGTATATTCCACTTAAACGGGGCAGCTTCAACAAATCATAAATATCAAAAGGAATCTGGCTTTACAGATGAGAAATAAGACATGGAATATATTGATAAAAATGGAACAAAGAAGGAGAGAAAATTTGATTCAATAAAATTTTTAAATAAAATGTTTAATCCTCCATTAGAATAAAATGATCTAGAATTATTTTCTAATAGTTGACTGATTTTTCACATCAATCTTTATTGTAGCAGAAAACATCCAGTGTCATTAAAGTACAGTTATTTCTGTATTTGTCTGTGTTATTTTCCCCTTTAATTCAAGAGCCTTGCTACTCATTTTATGAATGCATTTCAAAACTGCTTCAGTTAGTACTTCACCTCATTAGATTGTTTGGGGTTGGTTAATTAAAATGTCTTTGTGATAAGGAGTCTATAAATGATAATGGCCACATAACAGTTACTAGAGCAGTCCTATTGTAGGTAATCTGGTTGAAGTAATTTCTGTAGACAAGTGTCTCGCTCACATATATGGAACTCTCAGGACCTACTTGGGCAGCTTTTCTATAATTTAGTTTTATGGCTTTCAGTTTCAATTGGATTTGATAAGCTTAATGGCTTGGGAAATGATTGTGAGTAACAATAATTCAGAATTGACCTTTCAGAATTAGCTGTTTTCTGATTGGTTTAGCTAGCAATGCATCTAATTGAATTTGTCAAAAACAAAAATGTGTTCTAATAGCTTCTAACTTACCTTATAATTATTGTTGTGTTAAATGAATATTTGAGTAGTTAAGAAAACCATGGCAATAGGGCAAAATCATGCACAGTAACACAAAATCAAATATCTGTGTAAAAATATTTCATACATTAATCATGAGGGAAAAAATCATTTAAGGACTGTTAAAAATGTAATCAACTGACAACTGAGCTCTGAAGAATCACAGGACCTAGTATAAATATAAAGGGGATTAGATTTTTTATATAGAAAATAAAGTAAAGTAAACCCTATTCACAACCCTAAAATGAGGATCATTATATAATTTCTATACATTATAATGCCAGATTACATACATTGTCTTTTAATGCTCACAAAATTCTATAGGGTATATACTATTAGTTCATTTTACAGATGAAAAATTGATACAAAAAAGGTGAGATTATTGTGCAGATTCACACTAACAGTAAGTAGAGGAAAGCTTTATTTGTTTGTGTATATGTGTGTTTGCCTCAGGCATTTGATTCGAGTCAAATATCTCAATTAAACCTCACACTAGAATAATGACATATATTCAACAATTGTAAGTTGTTGGCTCTCTTTTCTTTTATAGCAATATTTAGTGATAAGTTTTCAGAAGAGGGAACTTTCTGGAAGAAAAAGGAAGGTTCCACAGAAGAAGGGGTATAAAGCTTGACCTAAAGGGCAGATATGATTTGGATAGGCAGATGGAGAAATAAACATTATCCTGTATAATAAAAGCCCAGGTGGTGTCACGTGCGACATCATCACAAGATGGCCACCCTCACATCATCACAAGATGGCTGCCACAAGATGGCCACCACAAAATGGTCAGCAGGGGAGGACAGTTGGGGGCAATCAGGTCTGCAGGGGAGGGCAGTTAGGGGCAACCAGGCCAGCAGGGGAGCAGTTAAGGAGCAACCAGGCTAGCAGGCAGAAGTGGTTAGGGGCAATCAGGCAAGCAGGCAGGCAGGCTAGCGGCTGGGAGCCAGCAGTCCGGGATTGTGAGAGAGATGTCTAACTTCCGGTTTAGGCTTGATCCCACAAAGATCGGACCTAAACTGGAATTTGGACATCCCCCAAGGGGTCCCAGATTGGAGAGGGTGAGGGTCGGGCTGAGGGACACCCCCACCCTATGCACGAATTTCATGAACCAGGCCTCTAGTTATAGATAAAGAACATATAGTGATAGAAGATTTTGAGGAAGGACTAAGCTTATCTTGCTAATAAGATATAGAGGAGAATAAACTTAGGAAAGTTTGAAGTGAGGTGTAGAAGATTAAACTAAAAAGAGAGATAAGCCCAATGGACAAATGCCTTGAAAAGCCAAGCAGAATATATGAGCTCTGACTTGGGGAAAGACAGATATCTGAGACCAGAGTCTCATGTGGTTAGTATAAATATAATAAATTAATGGAAGGCAAACATTTTGTTATTTAACCTTTTTCAAATGTCACTTGTTCTCAACTGTAAAATGGTAAAATATAATAGGTATCTCAAAGGATTATTATAAGCATTAAATTGTGGATGGAAAACGGGGTTCTATGGAAAGCCATTTCTCAGAGTGGTCTGATCTGTTACATTGCTAACTGGGCAGGTTGTGGTGGTTAGCCATGCCCCAGGCATATACTTTTTAGTAAAGCGTTTATCTTTGCCTTAAATAAGCTCTGCCTGTTGCTTCTGTGCATCTAGGTTAACACATTTTTTGACATAAGCCATAACTATCCTCAAGAAAGCACATTATCTTGTTACCTATCTTGTAACCCAATTCCCACCTTGCTCTCTCCCACCTCAATGTAATCTTCCTTACATTCCCTCCTTAATTTCAAATGCATAAACGAAGCTGCAAGACCGTTATTCTCCAGAGCATTTGAGATCTTGCTTCCTGGCATATGTCATCAGTTTTGCTCAAGTAAACTTGTAAAAATCCTCTACAGGTTTAGACATTTCTTACATCAACAAAGTGAAATAATAAGGAAAAGCACATAGTACAGTGTCTCAAGCACCAAGTGGTTCATATGAGACATTAACTAAAATTATTATTTTAATAGTAGGAGTAATAAAAGAAGAAATAGGAGGAGGAATGGGGAGGAATAATAGGTAAAGGAAGAGGAGGAGAGGCGTAACAGCAGCCCTGGCTTGGGAGCTCAGTTGGTTGGAGCATCATCCCATACAACAAAAGGTTGCAGGTTTAATTCCCAGTTATGGCACATACCTAGGTTCGGGTTCGATCCCCAGTTGGGGCACGCACACAGGAGGCAACTTATTGATGTTTCTCTCTCTCTCTCTCTCTCTCTCTCTCTCTCTCTCTCTCTCTCTCTCTCTCCCTTCCTCTCTCTCTAAAATCAATAAACACATCCTTGGGTGAGGATTTTAAAAATATGTGCACTGCCCTAATATTCTCAACCTGTTCTCTCCTCCCTCCTTCCTAACCCCTTGAAACCACTGATCTTTTCACTCCTCCAGAGTTTTGCCTTTGCGGGAATGTCGCACAGTTGAAATCATGTAGCCTAGAGCCTTCCCAGGTTGGCTTCTTTCACTCAGTAATATGAATTTAAGTTCATGCTATGTCTGTTCACGACTTAAGTGATGGTGTTTTTGTGCTGAAAAATATCCTATTGCCTGGCTATACCACTATTTCTTTGTCCATTCTCCACTGAGGGACATCTAGGTGCTTTCAAGTTTTGGCAATTATAAAGAAAGATGCTATGAATATCCTCATACAGGTTTTTGTGTAGATATAAGTCTTTAATTTTTCAACTCCTTTGGGCAAACACCGAGAAGTATGACTGCCAGATCACGTAAGAGTATGATTATTTTTGTAAGAAAATGTCAAAACTGTTGCAAAGTGGTCTGCATCATTTTTTTATTCTCACTAGCAATGAATTAGCGTTTCCGTTGCTCACATAACTAAAATATCAGACAAGTGCTTATATTTCGAAGTTTTTTAAAATTATTATTTTAAATACTAATAGCCTGAGAAAATAACTGTTTCAAGAACTGTATATCCAATGTATACATGGTTAGTATGCAAATCCCTTTAAAGACATAATTTATATTTAAAAAATGTGTTTGAATATATTGGGGTGGCACTGGTCAATAAAACCACACACGCTTCAGGGGACAGCTTTACACCTCTTCTTCCTACTACATCTCATCTACAAAGTTTTGTCTTTGCTGGAATGTCATGTAGTTGAAATCATATAGTATATAGCTTTTGCCAAAGTCCAGTCTCTTACCACCACCATTTATCCCCCTTTTGGCCTCTTCCATCTCCTCCCACTTTCCTTTCCCTCTGGCAGTCATCATACTGTTAGGGAAATTGTTTTTACAAACAAATATTTAGCTTTAGATACAGTTTTGAAGTATCAAATTCCCTAAACAAAATACTATTTGAAATAATTTAGGCTATAATGACAGTTTTATTCCAAATCACAGATATCTCTCTGTCTAGTTCCTAAGGGGTAAGAATTAAATGAGAAACTAAAAAAATTTGAAAGTGCCCAATTTCTGATGTCCTGCTTTGCAATTTCTAACCAGTGGAACAGGGGAAAAAAAAAACTATAGTATCTTCTTAGTGTGACTATTAGTTAAAGGCTAGTACATATGGAGGATTTTTAACAATACTTTTCACAATAATTTCAATGTTTTTATATTGAGTTCAGTTTTAGATGTTATATGTAAAGATTGAGGGTATAATCACCTTAATTTTGTGATCTGAAGAAGTTAAATATGTATTATAAGATTAAATACTTCCTATTCTAAAAGAAGGAGCATTCTGTAATATTTTTAAAAATGCTCCTACTTTATCAGGGCTTTCTTCTTTCTCTGCTTAAAACAAAAACAATTTTGACCCAATCCTTCTAGCTTAGAAACGTATCTGTATTATTTTCACATTTGTAATGCCACAATAATATTCTGAGAAATATATGAGAGTCACTAAATGTCAATATAACTGCAGGAGCCTATGATTTTTGTCATTCCTACCCACACGTGAATCACTTGCTTTATCTGAAAATGTAATCATCCTTTCTATCACAAATATTATTCCTTCTGTGAAGACTCACTAAACTTAAACACACCAATATTATTCTTATAAACTCTGCAAACCACAGCAATCTGTTTATGCTTCTTGTATCAAACACTGCTGGTTGCTCATCTAGCAGCTGCTGCTCTTCCACATACTCATGTATTCTGACAGATGCACCTCACATTATCTATAATAATAAAAATGTAATATGCTAATTAGACTGGACAGCCAAACGACCTTCCGGACATCATTCTGGATGTCCTTCCGGATGAAGCTGTGACAGTGGGGGCCAAGGCAGATTGGTTAGGGGCGATCAGGCAGGCAGGCAGAGTGGTTAGGGGCAATGAGGCAGGCAGGTGAGTGGTTAGGGGTGATGAGGCAGGCAGGAAGAATGGTTAGAGGCGATCAGGCAGGCAGGCAGGCGGATAGGAGCCAGCGGCTCCGGGTTGAGGGAGGGATGTCCCAGATTGCAAGAAGGTGCAGGCTGGGCTGAGGGACGCCCCACCCCTGTGCACCAGGGCCTCTAGTAGAATATAAAGACACAAGGTGCTTTACCTGGCAATGCTGCTTTCCAAATGTGGTCAATGGCACTTGACAGAGTCTACAGGGAGGTTTCTAGAGAAGGTGCCAGGCATTAAAACATCAGACACGCACAGATAAGCCAACTTATATCCTTGAAGGAATGAACCTGAAAATGAAAGCCCGTGGACTCAAAAGGATAAAACTACAAGAAGGAACTTTCCTGTGTTTTCCATGACTTGTGTCACAGAATTCAACAAACCTAGAAATGTGCACTCCCTCCTGGTTGCTATGTATGCCAATAAACGCTTATTGTTTAAAGCAACTTTGATCTCATGTCTCTTATGTAGCTCTGATATGCTACTCCCATATGTAGCATTCTAATTTATTGGCAGGTGTAGTGGACAATGAATACGAATTTGTTGAATGAAAGCAATGGAGGATTATTTTCCCTTTCCTATCTGGGTGCTGCCTGACAAGAACACTGCTACCTACTTCAGGAAATAACTAGAAGGGAGTGAGGCCACAGGCATGAGCATTGCACAGGTCACACTCTGCCTGAGTGTTGCATGCTGGGCATTTAACTTTACACCATAGGTAAACCATTAAACTAACTGGTTGCAGTTTATAAGGTTTACATTGACTAAGCTTTCTTTTAGCCACTAGAATAAATAAAATAAAATAAACTAGAGCCAAATACCAAATTCTGACTTTAGAAGTCATTTCTTCCAGTCATTGTTTTCCTGTTCTCGATAATTCACTAATATAGAGCAGAAAGCCCATTGGATTATAGGGTTTTAATTAGATTGTTCCTTGAATATGTTTTATGCTTCAGTATTTTTTTATGCCCACTCCCAATGTGATGCTGGCTTTATATAAAACTGTCCTTGGATGAAATGGTGTTTTTGCTCAGAAAACAATATTGTACCAGAAGAGTATACTTTGTCTAAAATGTATAAGTTAAAATAAAATGGAAATAATATTTAACCTGTGTATTTATAAGGAAATTCCTACATTAATGAGAAAGAAACCCCAATTATATTTTTATAATCCACTAAAATATATGTAAATGCTTACTGTTACAACTAATCCAATTAAGCCTAATCATTCTAAATGTATAGCAAACAACATATATAGTTCTAAAATTTCCTTCAGAGATCAGAAACTGCAATGTTTCAAAAGCTCTTCATTACATTAAAAGTTTGGTATTTTATTACAGAGTCACTACTCTATTCACTGACCCCATAAAAAGAGATTCACAAGCATTTCATCTCTTGGTTTCTGTGTGGAGGAAAAGCCAGACTTCACCTACCTCCCAGTCTCCCTGCAAACCTGTCCAGTAAAGAAGCTTCCAGGACAGACGTCCCCTGAAAAAGAAACCTGGGCTCCCTCCCGCCCCCCTCCTCGCACCCATAGTCCTGCCACAGGTGCCTGTGGCAGTGGGCGGGGGCCATACATTTAAAAATGAAAACTCTTGTTCCTTCTCAGGGGAAGCAGAATCCAACGGCTCAGAACTTCTACCATGCAGTTGAAGACAGCAAGCTCTATTTCTCTTCCAAATAAATCTAACTCTTATGTTTTTACCTCTGCATATTTCACAAACCCTCGAACGCACTGCTGTCCTTCCTCACACCCTGTTCTCATGACCTCGTGGGCATTTTGTTGTCAGACCTGAACATGTCTTCTTTTTCTAGTTGTTGTTACAGAAGTATATATTATCTAAAATAATGTTGTTATTATTATTATTTAAATCCTAATATGGCTTTATTAGTCACTGCCACTCAATTACTATACTTTTGCATTGAAAGTTAGGTCCTAAGTAAAGATGCTAAAGATGTGCTTAAGAGCTGAAAAGGGGGGAAGGAGGGTTAGTAACACCCAAGCTCACTCCTCAGCAAACTATTGCTTCAGTTTTTTTTATGCTACAAAGTAATATTGCGAAATAATGATAAGGAAATACTTCAAATATACATTTTTTTTCATAATGAGAGCTTTAATTTGTATGCTCTAATTATTGTGGTTTAAATTAAAATGTATGTAATTTATTTTCAGTCATGCATATTTTCTTTAATTTTATATTGATAACTCAATGTCTGTCTGAGTGTTTTAAATTAATTTTCAAATGTTTTGTGAAAGTACCATTTGTTTTTCACTGTCATGAGATATAATTGACGGAAGATATTTTATTAATATGTAATTAAATTGTAATAAGCATCTGTCATCATTGTTTTAAGTATGAATGTTTATATTTAATTAATGCCTTTAAAATTTATTCCAGAGTCAGTTTGCACAAGATTTTATAAATAGAGGTTTGTATATTCCATTTCCAAACCAGGAAGGCAGTTCTCCACTGAAAAGCTCTATTTGTCATTTTATTGTGCATTACTAGGGGCCCGGTGCACAAAAATTTGTGCACTCGGGGTGGAGGGAGTCCCTCAGTCCGGCCTGTGCCCTCTCACAGTCTGGGACCCCTCAGTGGATGTCCTATGATCGCCCCAGTCTGCCAGGCGCCGTGTGTGTGTGTGTGTGTGTGTGTGTGTGTGTGTGGCCACTGGGGACCTGCCCCCAGCCGCATCTGAGGCTCAGAGCAGTCCTCCTGTGTGTGTCTACCTGCCGGGGGCCTGCCCCCA
>PVJC01040023.1:0-16200 GCA_004026665.1 Murina feae | reverse complement strand
AGCCATCAGCCTGGCTGTGGCTGAGCAGAGCTCCCCCTGTGGGAGCATACTGATCATCAGGGGCAGCTTCTGCATTTAGCGTCTGCCCCATGGTGGTCAGTGTGTGTCATAGTGACCAGTCATGCCCAGTGATTCTGCTGTGAGGGTCAATTTGCATATTACCCTATTATTATATAGGATAGAGGCCTGGTGCATGGGTGGGGGCCGGCTGGTTTGCCCTGAAGGGTGTCCCGGATCAGGGTGGGGGTCCTTCTGGGGATCCTGGCCAGCCTGGGTGAGTGGCTGATGGCTGTTTGCAGACTGGCCACAGCCCCTTCAGGATGGGGGATCCTGCTGGGGTGCCTGGCCAGCTGGGTGGGGGGCTGAGGGCAATTTTCAGGCTGGCCACATCCCTTCAGGAAGGGGGGTCCTGCTGGGATGCCTGGTCAGCCTGGGTGAATGACTGATGGCTGTTTTCAGGCTAGCCACAGCCCCTTAAAGGGTGGGGTCATCTGGGTGAGGGGCTGATTGCTGCTTGCAGGCTGGCCACAGCCCCCAGCCACCCAAGCTCCCAGCGAGGCTGGCTGGAAGCAGGTATCTGGGGTTTATTTATCTTCTATAATTGAAACTTTGTTGCCTTGAGCGGAGGCCACAGCCTGTCTAGGCAGGCAGCTTCCTCCATCGCTGGGGCAACGAAGCCTCCTGTTTGCTCTAGCTCTGTGGCTGCCGGCCGCTATATTGGTTGGGTTAATTTGCATATAGTTGTTCTGATTGGCTGGTGGGCATGGCTTGGGATGTAGTGGGGTGACACCAATTTGCATATTGCTCTTTTATTAGGTTAGAAGATATAGCATCATTGATCAGTGGCCTCCTACATGCCTACTTCTGGAGACTGAGCCTGCAACCCAGGTATGTACCCTGACTGGGAATCAAACCATGACCTCCTGATGAGCCACACTGGCCAGGCCCATTTTTAATATTTTAAGGAACCACCATACTGTTTTCCACAGTGGCTGTAGCAGTCTGAATTTCCACCAACAGTACATGAGGGTTCCTTTTTCTCCACATTATTGTCAGCACTTCTTTGTAGATTTATTGATGGTAGCCATTCTGACAGGTGTGAGGTGATATGTCATTGTGGTTATAATTTGCATCTCTCTAATGATTAGTGATGTTGAGCATTTTTTCATATGTGTATTAGCCATCTGTATGTCCTCTTTGGGGAAGTGTCTATTCAGGTCCTCTGCCCATTTTTAAATTGGGTTTTTGTCTTTTTTTTTATTGAGTTGTATAAGTCCTTTATATATTTTAGAAACTAAACCCTTATCAGATGTATCATTGGAAAATATGTTCTCCCATGCAGTGGGCTCTTTTCATTTTATTGATGGTTTATTTTGTTGTGAAGAAGGTTTTTATTTTGATGTAGTTCCATTTGTTTATTTTCTCATTAACACCAATCAGAAAGTGTATATGCACCCCTATGTTCATAGCAGCACAATTTACAATAGCTAAGATCTGGAAATAGCCCATCAGCTGACGAGTGGATAAAAATGCTGTGGTACATTTACACAATGGATACTACGTGGCTGTCAAAAAGAAGAAACTCTTACATTTACAACAATATGGAGGGACCTGGAGAATATTAGGCGAAACTAAATAAGCTAGTCAGAGGAAGATAAGTATTATATGATCTCACTCATATGCAGAACTTAATGAACAAAATAAACTGATGAACAAAATAGGTCCAGATCCATAGAAACATAGAACAGACTGACGAATTTCAGAGGGAAGGCAGGGTAGGGGTGGAAGAGATTAACGGGGGAACTTATATGCATAGATGCATAATCCATGGACACAAACAATAGAATGGTGAAGGCATAGGAGGGGTGGGTATGGGGTTGAGGGAGTCAATGGGGTAAAAAACAAACAAAGGGACATCTATAATACTTTCAATAATAAAGATAAATTTTAAAAATGTGCTGCCTAGAAGCCTGTGGGCTTCCTAACATTTATATTAAAAATGGCAGATATTCTAGCAAGGACTTTAGGAATCACAGTTTCTGCTCTGTCCCTCCTTTCCTCCCCAAGGTGAAGCACTAATTCAGATGAGGCTTATAGTCCATCATAACCTCAGTTAGCAGACCCTCAAAACACTGGAAAGAGGAATACCACAACAAAATGAACAGGTCCAAAATGTATTCATATCGAGGAGACTTATTATGCAGATGACATGGAAGGTCAGGATCTGGAAGCAAAGCCAGATTGGCATGAGCATTCAGAGACCCAGTTACATCCACCTGCTAACGTCAGAAAGTGGGTTCATGTTACCACTTAGAAAAGTTTCCAAGGAGAAGAGTTAAAATCAAAGACCTTTTTCATTATCCACAACACTAATATGGAAACCAGTCCAGAGATTGCATGGATTTATAAGAATTACCCAATGTAGCTCAGAAAATGAAAAGTGTTTGGTGCTCAGGAAAATTAAATTATACTCATATATATTGGTGTGTATATTATCCTATATAATAAAAGGTTAATATGCAAATCGACCGAAGGGTGGAACAACTGGTCACTATGATGTGCACTGACCAGCAGGGGGCAGATGCAGCAGCAGTGGCAGCAGCTGCCTCCTGATGGTCAATGTGCTCCCACAGGGTACTGACCACCAAAAGCCGGGCTCATGGCTGGTGAGTGCAGTGGCACTGGCGGGAGCCTCTCCTGCCTCTGTGGCAGTGCTAAGGACATCCCCCGAGGGGTCCTGGACTGTGAAAGGGCACAGGCTAGGCTGAGGGACCCCCCCAAAGTGCATGAATGTCATGCACTGGGCCTCTAGTAGTTTTATATAAATGCTAACATTTAATATATAAACATGGTCTAAATAGTATATCTTGTAAATATGAAGATATAAGGGAAAAGTGAGCTTTTGTTATATATAATTGTAATATTTATATAAATTTAATATTTATATAATATATTTACATATTAAATTATATGTATATTCAAGCTCACTATTATACCTTACTCAAAGAAGTTCCTATAAACAAAGTACCTCCTATTCTGTCATCCTCACATTTTGAAAAGAGTAAAATCTTAAAATATTTTTAAAAGAAAAAATTGTATCATCAGATCTGTTTTAATAAGGCTGACTAATGCTACTAAGTATATAACACTGTGTAATACCAAATTACAGTTGTAATGCATTACTAAGAAAAGATGATAACCCCAGCTGTAATTTTAGTTTTGTGAGATATAAAAGCTAGATATGACTCCTGGCCTACATTTTTTTTCTGGAAATATCGTTCATTATCTCTTCATCTGTCTCAGAGAGTCTATGCCTTGTACCATTGTCGTTTTGATAACAATCTGGCCTTTATAAGGCCGAGGTATGAAGGTGTCATCTCTTGTAAAAACCTCTCACATCGAGTGTGACACTTTAAGTGTAACCCAAGTTAGCTTCTCTTTACTCTCATCAAAGGTGACTTTTTTCTATTTTACTCAGAGAAAAGGGGTTTGTCATCTATCTGCTCCAGAGTCATCTGCTTGGCACCCTTTCTGCTTCATCAGCTCCAGCTCCCTGCTCTGGTTCACGATCTGCAGCCAGTCTTTTTTTTTTAATTTAAAAAATTGTGTTATTATTAATATTTTTTAAACAAATGGCCCCAGGGATGGGGACCAGGGGAGGAGAGGAAGCGAGGCCCCAGCCACACAACCTTTCACCCATCCCTTTTCCCCTTATATATTGATAATTTACATAAAAGGCCAGGGGGGTACAGGCAAGGGGAACTCCTTCAGCGGGGTGGAGGCAAGCTAGGCTTCTTGGCCCCTGGGGACCCTGGCTCTGCTGCTGGTTGGGAAGACCCCTCTCAGGAATGTGGCCCTGTCTGCTGTCAAGGTTTGAGCATCCAGTGTAGGGAGTCAGGTGGGGAGGCCAGCTGGTAAAAGTCGATGTGCTGGGTACAGAAGGCATCGCTATAGTGGAGCGTGGGGCTTTGAGATGGAACTGAGGCCAGAGAAAGACCTTCCAGCTGGAGGAGTACATGATGACCCGGCTCCCCTAAGATTGCTGCTCAGTTTTCAATAATCCCGGAACGACTTTAGTTCTGGGTGAAGCTCTGCTTGCCCCAAGCTAGTGGAGAAGGGCTTGGCGGGTGAGGGCAGCACCCGAGAAGTAGGTGGGGGCTGCACAGCCAAACTGGGGGGCTGCAGAGCAGGGCCCACAGGTAACAGAAAGGGGAGGTGGTAGCAGGGAGCTAAAGTTCACCACAGGCAGCCGGGAGTCCACCATGGGTAGAAGCAGCTGCTGGGCAGCCCTTGAGGGGAGGAAGCCACTCTGGCCGCCAGGCTGCAGAGCAGCAGCATAAAAATCTGTGTGGGATGGCTGATCCTGGAGCACCTGAAGCAAGGGTCAGGCAGAGGGCTGGGGTTGATGAACCCAGGTTGTGATCTGGTTACTCTGGCGATATTTGTATACGAAATGATGGCATTTTATTTCTTGATGAGGCACCTGAGCTATGTCTGTGGCTTCGATTCCAATAATTGTAAGTGCTAATCCCATCTGACACCTCGCAGTGTCTCTCTCACTCATGTTCTGAGGACTCATCAGAATGCCCCTGCCCCAAGCTTCTATTGTGAAATTGCATTGCTCCCTGCAGCGTGTTGGTGCCTGGTGGACTCCATCCTCTAGAGTGCGGACTGCTTCTAGTGACTTGCACAAGGGCAGTGGGACCACCTTTTCTGGGCCCCTCAAAGCCCAGGCACCACCCTGTGGAGACCACAAATCCCCTCATTGTTACTGAGTTAATTGTTGACTGTTAAGTATCCTGCACCCACCTGTGTAAAAGAAGCATGTGTCTATCATTTTACTTTTTATCCAGTGCCAGAGGTTTCCCCCGCTTTGCTTTTTCCCACCTCCCTAATCTATCAGCAATGGACTTCACATAACCCACTTAACTCTCCTCCTTTGATTTCAAAACAAGGTGCAGAACTGCCATTCTGTGGAGCATTATCTCAACCCATTGAGATTCTGCTTCCCAGTTTGGCTTAAATAAACTGAATCAAATATCTCTTCTTCCACTAGCATCTCTTAATCTGGCCAAGAGTTTTCCCTGATGTGCAGCTGTGTCAAGCTGCAGTAGGGAAGGGCAAGAGTTGGAATTCTAAAAATTGACCAGCATGTTCATTAACGTACTTGAAAGGTTCCAAGGATGGTATGCACGATAACTTTTTAAAAGTCCCCATCTTGTGGAATTAGGGAGCTCAAGTGAAGGGAATGGCTGAGCCATGATGAGCACTTCCAGGCTTGGAATATAAGCACAGCCAGGTTCAGAGCCACATCCAGTGCACCTGTAGCCCAGGCGACCTTGGAGCCCTCCCAGGGGAAAGAAAGCAGTGGGTTAGAGCCTCCATTTTTGGCTGTGTTGTCTTTAATAGCTGACAGAAAAATCACACGAAGTTGCTCATTCACTTGGATAGAGTACAATTTCCCTTCTCCATATGCCCAGATATATTACATGGCACATTTCTCTACATCAAGCATGTCAAACTCAAAGGCTAACACAGGCCAAATAAACAAGGTTTAAGTCTATGTGGGCTGCAAAGAGACAAAAACTTCAATTTTCAGAGAAACATAGGTTTATTTCAATAGAGACATGCTGAATACAAAGGGCTGAAATAAATGAGTCATCGTTAACAGAAAATAATAGAACATTTTAATAAAATTAATATTTTTTCTTGAACATTAACTTACCAGACACTGAATAGCTGCACAAATTAATGAGCACAATGCAAATAAACCTATTTTTCATATTCTCCAAAAGCAAAATATTTCCTGTTGGGCACACCGAACAAGTCAGTACAAGACTAATGATGTGGCCTTCGGCTGCTAAAATTTTTGCTGCCGGTATGAGTGGAGAGAAATGGTGCACCTGCACTTAAGGCAATTAAGGGGCATAAGACATGTAAGGCACGTAAGATGCATAAGGCACATAAGATGTGTAAGGGAAATGAACGCAACACGATTATAGTAACCAGTCATTAGTGAATATTGTAGTTCATTATTAATACCTAGAGGCCCAGTGCACAAATTTGTGCACCAGTGAGGTCTGGCTGGCCAGTCCCATGGGGGCCACTGGGGGCCAGGCCAGAGGGGGGGGACCCATGGGATGTCGGCTGGCCCCGTCCCCAATGAGGGGGGCAATCGGAGGCAGGGCCGGCCAGGAGGAGGGGCTGCACGTTGTTGGGGGGGCCATTTGGGGCCCCATCAGGCTGGTTGGCCACTGCAGTGCTCATCATGGCTACTGGTTGTTCCAGTTGTTCTGCCATTTTGGTCGCTTGGCTTTTATATATATACTAGAGGTGCAGTGCATGAAATTCATACATGAGGGGTTGGTCCCCTCAGCCCAGCCTGCACCCTTTCCAATCTGGGACCCCGCAAGGGATGTCCGATTACCAGTTTAGGCACCCTCTCACAATCCTGTACCACTGGCTCCTAATCGCCCACCTGCCTGCCTGCCTGGTTGCCCTTAACTGCTCCCCTCTGCTTGCCTGATTGCCCCTCACTGCCTCTGTGTGCTGTCCTGATTATCCCTAACTGCCCCCTACTGCTGGCCTGATCACCCCGTGGTCGCCCCACGCAGCCTGCTTGTTAAGTTGTTTGGTCATCCCTCACTACTGCTGGCCTGGTTACCCCATGCAGCCTGCTTGTTCAGTCATTTGGTTGTTGCTAACTAACCTCCCTGCTGGCCTGGTCATAGGCAGCCATCTTGTGAGGGCGTGAGGTGTAATTTGCATATTACCTCTTTATTATATAGGATATGTAAATTATGTATAACAGGATAATGTAAAAAGTAAGTTACTAAATTTTTATTGAAACGTTTCATACATATGGTTATATTGGCTGGGCCACAAAAATATTTGTTGTGGGCTGCGTGAGGCCTCTGGTCCTCGAGTTTGACATGCTTACTCTACATCAGGGGTCCTCAAACTATGGCCCATGGGCCACATGCGGCCTGCCGAGGACATTTATCCGGCCCACCGGGTGTTTTTGTTGCCTTGTTTTTATTTACTTCAAAATAAGATATGTGCAGTGTGCATAGGAATTTGTTCATAGTTTTTTTTCTTTTAACTGTAGTCCAGCCCTCCAACAGTCTGAGGGACAGTGAACTGGCCCTCTGTTTAAAAAGTTTGAGGACCCCTGCTCTACATCATTAAGAATGAATGGCCCTGGCCAGGAAGCTGAGCTGGTTCAGGCATAGTCTTGATAGCCAAGGTTATGGGTTTGATCTCCAGATAGGGCACAGACAAAAAGCAATGAATGAATGCATAAATAGATGGTACAGAAGAAAATTGATATTTCTTTCTCTCATTCAAATCAAAATCAACAAACGTTTTTTAAAAGAATGAAGGCTGACTACTCCCACTTACCTTTAGTCACAGGTGCAGCAGATGCTGCCAGTGCCCTGTCCATCTCCCCCGTGCACTTGCCATTCTATACACATGGACAGTCTTACTGCCAACAACCGTGACTCTGTATGAGGGCATTTTGGGGCCACAGCAGCACGGGTGGCTCTCGTACATGGCCCACAGAACAACAGGGAATAACGCCCCCAGGACTGTTCTCAGCCAGTGAGAGAGAAGTGAATGAATAAACGCCTGAGCTTCACTGCCCCTGAGCTAAGACAACCTGAGGCTTTTCTGTCCTGTCTCCCAGAGGCCACGGCAGGGAGCAGTAGTCCACAGCAGTTGCCTGCGGTGCCCTTTTATTGTTTTCGTCGCCTAACTCAGCTCCCATTGCGCTCAGCAACACTGCTGCAGGTGACCCCCCCCAAACGATCTGCACTCACATCACCTCCTCAGGGTCCTCCGCTGGGGAAAACCAACCTCAGACACAGTCCGCACAACAACTGAAGAGCTAGCACACCCCGCGACACAGTGGGCAGATGCACCTGTCTACTGAGTGACACGCACACTGGGGTGGCAGCTAGGAAACACACCCATGGCTTACAGAGCAGGGGTTGAGCTGTTCTCATCCAGGGGACCAGCTGCCCCCTAGGAGCCACTTGGCAATATCAGGACCATTTTGGTGATCACAACTGGCACTCGGTGAGCAAGGCCAGGATGTTGCTAGACACGCCACAATGCACAGAACAGCCCCCACAGCAAATGGCGATAGTGACCTGGTCCAGAAACCCTGGCACAGTCAGTGCAGCCCCAGGGTCACAAGACCTGGCGCTGGTGCTGCTCTCACTCTAAAGAGAAGGTATTTCCTTCACAAGGTGTTTATGAGTCTTGAGTTGAGGTAACTAGAGTGGGGAGTCCATTACTCCTTCAATCTAGAGTGCCAGCCTTGGACCACGTGGTAACCCAGTTGCTGACCAAACAGCCATGGCAAAGATATCATCCATTGGCCTCAGAGAATCCAGGGCTGTGTGTGGAGAAACCATGCAAATGCTCAATGCCTTTCCAATGTGGAGCCTGGCTCTAATAGGGCATGCGGTCGGTGTGCTCTGCAGGAGAGCAGAGAGAAGGAGGCATGCTTCATGGAAGTCAGGAAGGGATATCTGCGGCGATAGGTGGGGATCGGCAGGTGACGAAGCAGACAGGGGCCTCTCAGCAGAGGAAACAGCCTTCTGCAAGGGCACAGAGCCCTGACAGAGTAGGCGTGTCTGTGGCATGGTGACTATGCTCACAGCATAGCAACATGACAGAGAGAAGAGAGAGACGAGGCTGGGAAGGAGGCAGGCCCAGGTGGCGAGGGCCCTAGTTGCAGGGCTGGGACAAGGTGAGGCAAGTGAAGCATGTAAGGCACTGACCTCATGGGACTCGCAAAACCAGGGGAGTGGGTGTCTCCTTCCTGCTGGTGCTCTGGGCCCCCCACGTGGCAACTCTAGGCCCGGCCTCCCCCCTGTGCCGTGCTAAGAAGCCAAAAAGTCTGGTCTGCCAGCCAGGAGCAGCCAGCAGAAGCCTTGGACTTCCTTAACTTTTAGCAGGATAACCTAACTCAAATGCAGAGCCACTGTGCCACTTCCAATCCCACAGGGTCTAGTTCAGACCAACAAGAAAGCAGAGCTTCGCCTTTCTAATGAGCTTCTCCACCTACATGGAATATTGTTACAGACTGACTGACCGTTTTCACACCCAACACTGAGCAGATTCCTGGGGACAGAAGGTGAAAGCGATCATGGCTGGTGAGAAGCCTGCAAGAGTCAGGTTGGCAACTAAGTTCAGCTATTCAATTGGAAGAACAGGGCAGTGCTTTGAAGGAGGGTCAGAGCTCATGTTGATCTCAGTAATTCGGGCTTGTTAAAGTTGGATATACAGATTATTGGGCAGCAAAGTATGATTTAGCTATGCAGTCTCATGCTTGGCCTAAGTTGGAGCATGTAGACGGGAAGAAAGAGAGCCAGGGAAAGATGTTTAAAAGAGTTAAGAAACCTAACTGATTTCAAGCCCCCTTGGGGTACTCCACAAGTGCACAGTTGTTCAAAGACAATTGATATGCCAGAAGATTATTCCTGTCTATTCCCAAATGAAGGTCATCTTTAAGGAACTCTAAGTTGAGGAGTTTTTAATCCTATTTTTTAAATTTTTTTGTATTTTATTCATTTTTTACAGAGAGAAAGGGAGAGTGATAGAGTTAGAAACATTGATGAGAGAGAAACATCGATCAGCTGCCTCCTGAACACCCCCTACTGGGGATGTGCCCACAACCAAGGTACATGCACTTGACCGGAATCGAACCTGGGACCTTTGAGTCTGCAGGAGGATGCTCTATCCACTGAGCCAAATTGGTTAGGGCTTTAATCCTATTTCAATAAACTGCATCTAGTATGTATGTAATTATCATCATTGCTATGGATTGAAAACGCACATTGATTTTATAGTAGTCTGTAATTCAGGAGTTGCACCAAATTGCCTAGGATTCTTCTCATCTGGGAGACTTCACTACACATACCATGTTCTCATTCTGTCTACATATAAACATCAAGAGGTTCTTTAGAAAAGCTGCCCCAAAAGGCTGGCAGATTTCAAAGTAACAGAGGTCATGGAAAACAACGTCCCAATAATTCTCTGAGACTCCACAGCATCCAAATGCACCACTGGGACTGTAGAATCAATTAAATTAGCTGCCACCACTGAACAACAGTTCTCCACCCGCTCGGGTGCAAAGCAAGAAATAAAAGAAATAGTTTAATCCTGAGCTGTGATTCATAGACAATATAACTTACGTGCTACATACTTTTAAAAAAAATTACAAGCCCTGGTTGGTTGGCTCAGTGGATAGAGCATCGGTCTACCAACTGAAAGGTCCGGGGTTTGATTCCGGTCAAGGGCACATACTTCGGTTGCGGGCATCTCTCCAGTAGGGGGTGTGCAAGAGGCAGCTGATCGATGTTTCTCTCTCCTCGATGTTTCTAACTCGCTATCCCTCTCCCTTCCTCTCTGTAAAAAATCAATAAAATATATTTTTTTAAAAATTACAAGCCCTGGCTGGTCTGCTCAGTGGATAGAGCATCGGTCTACCGACTGAAAGGTCCCGGGTTTGATTCCGGTCAAGGGCATGTACTTTGGTTACGGGCACCTCTCTAGTAGGGGGTGTGCAGGAGGCAGCTGATCGATGTTTCTAACTCGCTATCCCTCTCCCTTCCTCTCTGTAAAAAATCAACAAAATATATTTTTTTAAAAATTACAAGCCCTGGCTGGTCTGCTCAGTGGATAGAGCGTCTGCCTATGGGCTGAAAGGTCCCGGGATCCATTCCACTAGAGGGTACACGTCTGGGTCGCGGACTTCATCCCCAGTACGGGGCGTGCGGGAGGAAGCTGATCCATGATTCTCTCTCATCACTGATGTTTCTGTCTCTCTCTCACTCCCCCTTCCTGTCTGAAACCAATTAAAATATATCTTAACAAATTAGAAAACGTCCGTTCGTAATACATGGGGAGCTGAGGGGTAAGTACGTCTGCGTAAGAATGCCGAGCTAGGTGCATGCACATCTGTATGAAACCATCGGGCAGGAGACGGCGGGGAGGACCAGAGTTCCAATGCTTCCCGAAAGCCTCCACGAATGCAGCCTGGGGACACCGGAACAGCCCTGCGACGGACACGAGAGACCCCAGTCACAGTGACCAAGCCTTGAGGAAGCGCGTGAGAACCGCAGTGCACCCCCCACGACTTTCCCAACAACTGCGCTCCCGCAAAGCTCGGTGTGTACGGAAACCGCACCCACACGTGTGTATCTGTGTGCCGGTGGCTTCTGCTTGGTGTGTCTGCTTCTCGGGGTAACCGCACCAGAAAGGGTGGCGCCTGGCTTGGCGGGCCAGGTCACAGAGCGGTCACCACAACAGGAAGTGGGGGCTTGGGCCTGGCGCCCCTTGGCGGTGACGGCAGTGACCCTGGGCTGAGGCGAGAGGCAGCCTGCACGCACAGCGCAGCGCGCGGACCACAGCGCCCCCCCGCGCAGCGCACGTGAGCTCACAGGGCCGCCAGCCCGAGAGCGAGAGCGGAACGGAGAGCCGCTGCCGCTGCCGCCGCCGCCAGGCCAGGCTGCAACCTCGAGGCTCCGTGAGGTGACGGCCTCACGCGGCTCCCGAAGGACAGGCGGCCACACAGCGTGAGTACTTTCCGTGTTGCTTGCGGTCGAGACCGATCGGGCGCGTTCAGGCGGGTGAGGCCTTGCGGGCGCTGGGTTCCGGGGCGTCCGTTCTGAGGTGAAGCTGGTCGCCGCTCGGTCGCGTCGCGTCAATTGCAAAACGATACATCGAGATACATCGATGTTGCGGAAGGTTTAGTCAGCCGAGCGAAAGCACACTGACGTTTTCTCTTCTTTTAGGCCCCCGCTTTGTGCCGCAATGCAGAGACCTTTAGAAGGAGCTCTGGACCGTGTGGATGATATCATCGAAACCGCCCAACAGAGACCTCCTAAGAGGAAATCCTCATCCTCTGAGGGGAAATCTCTGCATGAAAAGCTGTATGACATCTATGTTGAAGAGTACGGGAAGGAGCCCGAAGATACGCAGGAATTAACGCGCAATGTGACCTTGCTGGAGAAGCTTCTTCAGAGGGAGTCCTTGCCCCGCTTAGTGGTCAACCTGCACCCAGGTGAGGAGTATACACTGCTGTTGTGGGTAGAAACGAAAGCTTATTCAGAGATCGTTCGACTGCCTTACAGTCAAAGGGACTTTTTTGACTACTTGGATGCAGAGGAACTGCCTTCTGATTTGGTGGATGTCCTGGAAAAGTCTCTGGTTAACATTTTTCAGAGCGGGTGTGTCATCACGGAAGTGCGGGACTATAGACAGTGCACTAAAGCAGACCGCAGTGATTACCAACGCAGGCATGTTCTCTTACGCCCCGCGACGCAGACGTTAGCTTATGATATAGAGTCCATAACCAGCAATAACCAGACATGGGCCCAGGAAGACATACTATCACTTGAGGGCCAGCCGATCTTAGCTACAGATGATCCGCTGTGCCTTGATCCTTCTGTGTCAGTGGCCTGCACTGAAAACAAGCTGCTCTATAACGAGCAGGAGATGAACACGCCTCCGCAGGACTGTTCTGCAGCCTCCCTGAACCCGCAGCAGGAGCTGCCTTCCAGTCCACCCCCTCCTGAGCTAAGGGCATGGGCTCCTGACCAAAAAAGCGAAGAAAGTCAAGGAGGTGAGCAGGATTACCTTGAAATGTTCAATAAAAATTGTTCAGATATGTGGGAACGGGTACCCAGTGACCTGGATGACCCTTTTGATTTGGATATGGACAACTGCACTGAGGGAGATTGCCCTTTCCAATGTGATGATGCACAATCAACACGCGTTGAGGCAGATGAGTCACTATTTGGATACGAAGCTGGCGATCTATCCCAGACAAAAAAGCCAAGTGTCATGCTGTCTCTGAATGATCCATTCATCTCTGGGAAAAGGTCATGTGGAAAAGTCAGGTGTGGGAGACACACGCCTCACCACTCCTCCTCCACAGTTGACCATTCCTATAGTTTCATGCCTGAGTCAGAGACCGGTGCTGGGAACGCAACCGGGGAGTCCAAGAAATTGGTGAAGAAGAGGTACAAATGTGTAGTCAGGGTGGCACAGGGCTCCAGTGGCAGTTTCATCCCGCCTTCTGCAGGGAGAGCAGCAGAGCAGCCTCAGGCCCTGCCAGTTCAGTCAGCAGTGCAGGGCCAGGGAGGCGGACCCCCACAGCCAGTCATGGGTCTTCCCTGCAGCTCAGGAAACAGCTCCTCGGGCCAGCCTTTCACTTCAGAGCAGGCAAGCCGCCTTCGCATTCGGGAGCTTCCATCTCCTGCCCCTGCTGGGGAGCCGGCTAGTCTTCCCCAGAAGCCTCCTGCGAAAGTGAGCCGAGTTCGCACACTTCCTACAGCTACCGTGACTTCTGCCAGTGCATCCCAAGCACCCCCGTCCATCCCGGTCAAGGCCACCTCTTTTGACTCCAAGGCTGTTCAAATGATGGGCCCTGTTCCCGTCTTCCAGACTGTGGTGAGAGGATCCAACCCCGTTCAGAGCTCTTCCTCTTCCAATAGGGCCAGGGCCCCTTCAGGAGTGAAGCGCAGCGGCCTGCCCTCAGGAGGCCAGCCACAGAATGCAGGGCCGGCTGCACCTCAGCCTCCTTCTCAAAAAGTCATTCAGTATGTGTTAGGAAACCTTTCAGGCCTCAGACCCGTAAGCGTTCTGTGGGTCCCACACGGGTCAGATATTTCCAAAATCCTGCAGGAGGCCCAGCAGCAGCAGCAGGTGCTTTTGCCGTTGATTCCACAGCTGCTACAGCAGCAGACCCCGACTTGTCATCTTCCGCAGCCGGTGGTGCAGGTTTCCAGGCCGCAGGGTCCCCGCCAGCCACAAAGAGGCCTGTCCGCTCAGCAAGCTGCTGTCATTAACCCCAGTGGCGCAGGAGGTGTCCTGCAGCCCCAGGGAGCTGAGTTGTCTCAGCCTGGCTGTGCCCAGGCCAGGCCAGGCCAAAGGCCTTCGCAGCAGCAGGTCCAGCTTCCGACTGCATTCCAGCAGCAGCCACAGTTGCAGTTGAGAATCACACAGCTCCCAGAGGCTGCGGCAACAGCATCAGTCCAACCAGCTCAGCCAAGTGAGGGCCGGCAGGCAGCAGGCCAGGCCGAAGGCCCAGGGAATGGAGGGCCCAGCACTCCCAAATGCTGAGTCCTGCACGGTGTTCTCTCTTTTGAAAACCAAGAGCGTCTACCACAGTGAGTTCTGAGTTTTTGCTTCTTTCTGGGTTATTCATTTAAATATGTTTATATTGATTTCAGAGAGGAAGGAAGTGGGAGAAAGAGATGGAAACATCAATGCTGAGAGGGTATCATTGACTGGCTGCCTTCCGCAGGCCCCATGCTGGGCATAGAGCCCACAACCCGGGCATGTGCCCTGACTGGGAATTGAGCCGTGACCTTCCAGTTCATAGGTCAAAGCTCAACCACTGAGCCACACTAGCTGGGCTGTGTATTTTATTCTCTCAATATTTTCAATTTTATATGTACAAAGTTTATACTGAAGCACAACCCCGTGGTTTTTACATAGAAGTGGGGGTGATTTAATAACCTGGGATTGTTTTACTTGCATTATTGTTTTGGTTGCTGCTGTTGTCGTAGTGATTTCTATTTTAATGTTCTAAAGTGTATCAAATCCACACTTGGCTCAGTTTAACCTCCTGAAGGCTATGGTTTTTCTGAATCAATTAACTGTACAATATTGATTAAGTTATATTAACTTAGCAAGATGAGTGAGTTTTTAAATGTTTGCTGAGTTAAGAAGCACTGTGCCCCTTAAACTGTACCATATTAAGCACTTGAAAGTTGTGTGTTGTGCTACAGGTGCCTAGAATTGCTTCATCTTGTCAAAGTGAACCTGGACCCTCCCTGAGCCCCAGCTGCCCACTTTGTGGCCGCCAGCTTGTCAGTTTGTGTTTCCCTGAGTCCAACAGCTTAGACGCTTCCTGTGAGTGCAGTCACACAGTAATTGTCTTCTGTCTGGCTTCTTGCACTTAGCGTGATGTCCATCCATGTTGTAGCAGGCTACAGGAAGGTCACAGCCTTTCACATGGATTCACTGTACATAATATATACTGAAGGGGCCTATGAAATATTAGAAACATCTTTCTGAAGAATGTATTTTAGTATTTGCTTATTTAGTTCAAATGGTTTTGGTGTCGCAGTGTATGTGAATCAATGTTTACAAATGTGTTTGTTGAAAGTGTTAAAACTACTAAAAATGTTTGTCTCCCTATGTGGAGGACATGGCAGACCTGCCAATGTGCAGAAAGGGTTAGGGCAGAGCTGTGGCAAGGGGCGGTGTCACAAGCCTTTCAAAGATGCTGTGCCTAGGCGCCCACCATAGAGCCCAGCTCTCTTCCTCCAGGCTGCAACCAAGGCCCGGAAAAGGCATTTCTGGGGTGTCGTGTTTTCTCCCTTTATAAAATCATTTCTAGTTTTCAAAGTGTAGTGTCTTTTGCAGAAATGTACATAGTGAACCATTTGGAAGTGAGTTTTATTTGTTTGCCTTTCAAGTTTAAAAAAAAAATTCTTTAATTGATTTTAGAGAGAGAGGAAAGGAGAGAGAGATGGAAACATCCATGAGAGGCACAACTGACTGCCTCCTATATGGCCCCCAACTGGGGATCCAGCCTGCTACCAGGTATGTGCCTTGACTAGGAATGGAACTGGTAAACTCTTGATTCATGGCTAGATGCCTAACCACTGATCCACACGGGCTAAGCTGCCTTTCAAGATTTTGCAGCCTGGTTAGAGGTTGAAGTGGAACCTGGCCCCTTCCCTTTCTTCTCCCTCTCCTGGCTCACAGGAAGTTGTTCCACAGTCCTGCTCCCTCAGCTCTTTTCTGCTTCTGGGGTCTTTCAATGGCCTCAAAAGATGCCTAAACTTTTCTGTTGTCTTTTCCCCTTTCTTTCTACTGAGATGTAATTCGCATAAGAAGCAGCTCGTGTGAAGTGTATATAATTCAGTGGCATTTGCTAATGTGGTGTTTGCTGCCGCCATCCCACTTTGGAAAAGGTTTCATCACCCAACAGATCTCTGTAGCCCATGAGCACTAGTTCCCGTCCTCCCCTCCCCCACCCCAGAAACCACCAGTTTGCCTTGTGTTTGATGGACTCCCCCATTCTAGGTATTTCCTGTGAATGGAGTCACAGTGTGTGGCCTTCTGTATCTGCCGCTTTTGCTTGGCATAATGTTTTTGAGGTTCATCCAT
>PVJC01040022.1:0-16001 GCA_004026665.1 Murina feae | reverse complement strand
TATTTTAATATTGCTATTTGCCCTTTCTCTATAATAGAAGTGTCAGAGATTAAAGAAAATTAGTAAAACGTATATGAAAATCTTCCTCCTGTCAGAGTCTGGGGTGCACCATGGAACCCAGAGTCAAGTCTTCAACCACCCATGTGCATCTCAAAATCGCTCGAGACCCAAACCTGGACAGCCCCCCTTCATTGGGTTAGATCCAGACCCGGCCAGCCCCACCCTGTCAAGCCCTGCCAGGTGTGTGGGGGGGTGCAGCCTCAAGTCCCCTGGGTGCCAGGGCGGGGGGGGGCATGGCCTGAGATCCCCCATCAAGACCTGCTGGGCAGGGGAGTGGCCTGTTATCCCCTAGCCTGGGGCCGGGGGCACAGCCTAAGGTCCCCTGGGGGGCATGGCCTGAGGTCCCCTGGCCCAGCACCAGGGTGGAGGGCACACCTTGAAGCCCCCCGTCAAGTCCTGCCAGGTAGGGGTCACAGCCTCAGGTCCCCTGGCCTGGGGCCAGGGCAGGGGGCATGGGCTGAGGTCCCCCGGCCTAGCACCAGGGAAGAGGGTGCAGCCTGAGTTCCTCTGGCTTGGTGCCAGGGCAGGGGTAGCAGCCTGAGGTCTCCTGTCAAGCCCTGCGGGTGGAAGGCATGACCTGAGGTGCCCTGTCAAGCCCCATGCAGGAGGTGGGTGGGCATGCAGCTGATTGCTCCTTAAGGCTCGTTATGGGAACTTAGCCTCAGCTGTGGGTGCAAACTGACCGGAGTGACAGTCAATTTGCATATTCCCTCTTTATTATATAGGATACCTTGATCTTTGTTACTTAAATGGCTTGCCTTTCCATACCTTTTTAGGGTCTTCCCTTCTTTTCTTGGTATTCTAAAATTTGACAGGCTGGGCCTTATCTTTTGAAGTGGACACATGAGGAATTTTTGAAAACAAGCACTCGGACATATATCTTAGTAGTCAGGGAAAGTTCCAAGGAGCTTTTACAGCAGGCCCATCCAGACGCATCAGGCTGCAGAATGGTCAGTAAATGCGTCTTTAGTTTCCTATTTCCTCAGTGAACACACACTTGGGTTGGTGGTGATGGCATTTTGCTCACTCAGAATGAGGTCCTGCCAGGTCCAGAGGACCCCATGTTGGAGTAATTGTAGGGTTTTCATCAAGCCTCTATGCCCTAAACCACGCCACCATGAAAATCAGTGCAACTCTGATGTTTACAGACCACACTGCCGACTCTAACATCTGTTTCAAGTACAATTACAAGAGAAATCACCAGTTCCATTTTGTTACACTGTCCACTGGCTGTAATAAGCTCACACTAAGGTGAACACCTACCTGTGTAGTAGTCACCCAGATCCAGATTCAGAACATTCCAATACCTTGGAAAGTTAAGGTATGTCTCTCCCTCCCCCTTCTCTACCTGCTACAGGCCTAGTTTGTGTTTGCATTTGTGTCCACATTCCTGTGCTTTTAAAAACTAGTTTTGCCAGATGTATGTCCTACTAAGTCATAGAGAATGCAAGGAAAAATAGAAAAATCCACTAGTATAGAGACTTCAAAATCCCTCTGTCAGTAATGGACGATCTAGAAGGCAGAAAATTAGTAAAGACATAGTTGAAGGAACAACACCATCAACCAACTGATCTAACTGGTTTAAAGACTACTTTGTCCAACAACAGCAGAATATACATTCTTCTCAAGTTCACATATGATATTCACCAAGATAGACCATATTCTGGGTTATAAAACACACCTTAAAAAATTTTACAAAATAGAAGTCAGCCAGCTGTTGTGGCTCAGTGGACTGAGCATGGTCCCAGGCACCAAGAGATCACTGGTTCAATTCCTAGTCAGTGCACATGCCCGGGTTGCTGGCTTATTCCCCAGTATGGGGCATGCAGGAGGCAGCCAGTTGATGTTTCTCTCACTCATCGATATTTCTATCTCCCTCACCCTCTCCCTTCTCTCTCTAAAAATCAATAAAAACGTATTTTAAAAATAGAAATTATATGAAATTAGCTCTCAAAACAAAATAGAGTTAAAATAGAATTCAATAACAGAAAGATAGCTAAAAAAAATCCTTAAGCATTTGGAGATTAAACAGTACACTTTAAAATAATACATAGTTAAGAAAGAAATCTCAAGTGAAATTTTAAGTAGCTCAAACTAAATGAAAATACAACTTAACAAAATTTGAAGAATGAAGTGAAAGCAGTGCTTAGAGGGAAATTCATAGCATCAAGTGCATGTATTAGAGAAGAAAAAAGATCTAAAATAAATAATCTAAGTTTCCATTTAAGGAAACTAGAGAAAGAAAAGTATTATAAACCTAAAGGAAGAAGAAGAAAAATAATAAAAATTAGAACACAAATCAATAAATAGAAAACAAAAACAATGGAGAAAATCAATAAGAAAAGCTGGTTCTTTGTAAAGTTCAATAAAATTGATAAACTTTATAGTTGAGCTAAGAAAAAAAGAGAAAGGACACAATATACTAATATCACAGATGAAAGTGAGGCCATCATTATTGATTTCATGGGCATTAAAGGATAAGAAAATAATACTATGAACAGTTCTATGCCCATAAATTTGATAACTTAGATGAGATGGACCAATTGAAAGACAATCTACCAAAAATCACATAAGGGGAAATAGATTAATGTAAATAGGGGTATATCTATTAAAGAAAATTGATAAATAATTAATAACCTTCCAAAACAAAAAGCACCAGGCCCAGATGGGTTCACTGGTAAATTCTAACATTTAAGGAACAAGTTATGCCAATTTTCTACAATCTCTTCCAGAAAATAGACGCAGAGGGAATATTTCCCAACTCATTTTATGAGGCCAATATTACCCTAATACCACAATCAGGTAAACACATCACAGATAAAGCTACAGACATTTTTGAATCCAACAATGTGTAAAAATAATTAGGTATGGTGACCAAATGGGACTTATTCCAGTTATGCACATATGGTTCAACATTTGAAAATCAACTAATGTAATCTATCACATCAAGGTTAAGGAAGAAAAAGCATATAATCATATCAATAAATGGCATAAAAAGCATTTGACAAAATCTACCACTCATTCATGATAAAAACTCTCAGCAAACTAGCAACAGAGGGGAACTTCCTCTACTTGATAAAGAAGCATCTACAAAAAACATACCAAGAACATAATGATGAGAAATTACATCCTTACCTCCTCATAACAGGGACAGAGCAAAATGTCTCCTCTTACTGCCCCATTCAACATCATATTAGAAGTACGTATTGTATCCTTTAGCTATAAGCTCTTTGACCTGTTCCTACGTAGTCCAACAGATCAAGAAAGGCTGTCTAAGGCTCATGATAACTCGTCAACTTAACAGTAACAACAGATTTTACTTCTCAGGTGGAATTTGTGACGTGCAGCTATGTGTTTGTGATGGCACAACTGTGCCATTAGTAGGACACATTTTAAGATATTGCCAGATGTGCCACCATCCTGAAGGTTTAGCTCTTAATACAAATTGTGAGACTACCATCCGGGAATGTGACTGGAATTTTCTGAGTTGGTAACTAGTTCTTATTATCACTTTTTTTTTGTATCATAAAATAATCTACTTGGAAGTTACACATAAGATATTCCATGAGATTTTACCAGGATTTAAAAATCTCTTTTGCTTAAAGTCTCTGATACTTATTTTACTGAATTATACAGATGAATTTTATATTTGAAATTTTAAAAATTAAATACCCATTCTCCAGTTTTTCATCCGACAAATATACTTTTCTCCGCAGTAATGTATGTACGGTTGGCTTCTGTCCCAAAGTGGCAAACTGCTTTGTAAGTATTAAGGAATTCTGGAAAAAAAATTATTTTTACTCTTTTCACAGCCAAATTTACTTGGAAATTACATCATGTTATATTGAATCAATTATTTTAGTTAAGACATTTGATAAATTTGCCTCATTTTCAATGTGCCAGTTTGTTTTTTTTCTACCATTTGGCCCCCTTCCCCATTAGAATTTTATGAATTATATTGAAATCATAATACAATTTCCAATATGTTGACTATACTAGTTCATTCAGAATACTGAATGAACTGAGACTATGAGGACCCTTAAATAAATACCCTTAATTTTACTATCAATTGAATACATAATGGAGCTTCTAAAACTAATCTGTTAGAATGATTTCTACATGAGTCGCCTTCAAAGCAACATACTCTTTCAAGACAGTTCAAATGATATTGGAGAGTGTAACAGAAATTCTCTTTGACAGATATGACTGCTCCCTCTTTTTCTTGGAGATTTAAGGAGAAGTTGAATTGACTGGAATTATCCCTAATAAGGTATTTTTTTTAGAATAGAGACAATATTGTATTATGGGGAATCCCTAGAATTAAAAAATCAGATAATGAAGGTCGGTCTAGAATTCCATAGCTCCCTTCTGCCCTAACCCTCCAATAAGGCTCCTGTCTGAGTTTCTAGAACTATGTTAACCATCTACAAAGAAGCCTTTGAGGTTGCCATGATGAGCATTGATATGGGTTACCCAATAGGAGGATTCAACCTATTTTTGAAGAGTAGGTATGGTGGTCAGGGAAGGCCTCCTTGAGGAATACACATTTAATGGTATTGATAGAGAAATAGAGGTTTGCCTGGTAAATAAAGAATACTATATGTTTTTCTTTTGTTTCTGAAAATCGTATTCACTTCAGAATTTTAAACGTAACTATCTTTCACATAACTGTAAAGGCAAAGAGTAAATGAAACATTTTTAATGTAGCTTGTGTAAGATAGAAATAAAATATTATAAGCAATACACACAACGAGATGACAGAAAAAGGGACAGGCCAAGAAAAAGGACAATCATGTCCATGAACTTAAAAACATTTTTCATTAAAATGGTGGTTCATGGTCATTAAAGGTAATTTTACAAATATTGAAAAATTATCACATTGAAATTATCTAAAATATAAAAACACATTTAGTATATTTTCTTAGGATTTATCAAATGTAGGCTATTGGTATATATTCATGTTATATAAACAGAAGTCTATATAAATGATAGCATGATATTCCACTGAGTGAATTATCATTGACTTAACAATTCCCTATTGGACATTTAGGTAGGTTTTTTTTTTAACTATTGCTAATATTATTTCCATGAACACCATCAGAGGTACAGTCTTATCCATAGTTAGGACTATTTCTCTTTATGTATGTGTGTGTGTGTGTGTGTGTATTGTTTTTTTTTCAGAGAAAAAGAGAGAGAGAGAGAATCATCAATGATCCAAGAGAATCATTGATTGGCTGCCTCCTGCATGCCCCCTACTGGGGATTGATCCCACAACCCAGGCATGTACCCTGACTGGGAATCAAACCGTGATCTGACCTTCTGGTTCATAGGTCAACGCTCAACCATTGAGCCATGCTAGCCAGGCAGGACTACTTCTCTTTTGATTAGATTCTTGTGTGATTACTAGGTCAAAAATTATGAATACTTAAAAAATTCTTGATACGTATTATCAAAATTATTTCTAAAAGGACTATGACAATTTACTTTATTATTAGTAATGTAAAAGAGAATACATTTTTCACTATGCTGGTATCAACTGCATTATTATTTCTTAAAGTATTTTTCTAGTTGTAACATAAATATATGCCTTTGTGACTTTGCTTATGCAACTTCTTATATCCTTTCTTCTCTACTCACATTTTAGGTTTCAAGTCAGGTATCTGCCTCCAAGATGCCTGCCATGATCAAATCAGGATGTTTTCACATGAGTAGTTTGAGGGAATTGTTTTAATGCTACAATTTTCATAAATCATTCACAAAATAATTCTGGCAAAATGTAAATTGTCTGTTTGGGTTTTCATCAGCCAATGTGTAATATGCCTATGAGACACCCAAGTCCTAACTATCCCTGACTCTTCATTCTTCATTCTCTTCCATAAACATCTCTGACTGAACTGTCAATAACCCCCAATTTTTAACACATTTTGAACCTCAACCCACTTCTGACTCAATAAAAGACTGAACAGGGTTTTGAAAGATGACTTCAAGAGAGATGCTCAATGAACACCTATAAAGCACTTTAAAGATCAGCTTCTTCATGAATGAGGTACATAGAAAACACACAAAAAAAATGCTCAGAAAAGAATTCTAAAGGAAAATTTATAATTGTAGAGATAGAACACAAAGTCAACTTAACAGATAATTAAAATTTAGTTAGTTCTGGGTTACTTAAAATAAATTATTCACAACCCTTTTTTAAAAAAGAAGTGTAGCATATTATTTTATCTAGGATAATGTTTCCACCTACTAGTGATGGCTCAACTGCATTCCATAGCAACTCATCTGTGTCAGCATTTTCTGGATTGTATATCCATATCTCAAAAACCTACAAAACAAAATGTTTGCATTTCTTTAATTTTGGACAAATTTCATTTTTAGTTGTAGCAAAATATAACCATAAAAATGTTTATATATTTTAAAAGCTTTGATTATCTCATACAATTTTTTAAATATATTTTGTTGATTTTTACAGAGAGGGAGGGAGAAGGATAGAGAGTTAGAAACATTGATGAGAGAGAAACATCGATCAGCTGCCTCCTGTACACCCCCTGTTGGGGATGTGCCCGCAACCAAGGTACATGCCCTTGACCAGAATCAAACCTGGGACCCCTCAGTCCATAGGCCAACGCTCTATCCTCTGAGCCAAACTGGCCAGGGCTATCTCATATTTTTTAAAAAATCAAAGCATTATGTGTTGTTTTTGAGTAAGTGAAACAACTCAAGACATACAAAGGAAGAGTTAATATTCCTCTAAACACCTGAGGTAATTTTAAAACTTCATAGGAATGCTTATCTTTCTCTGCACTCACAAATAGATACAGCGCCCCCATCCCACACACTCACACACTGTGTAGTGTGAAGTCACACTACACAGGATATTTGTAGCTTGCTTTTGCCACTTGATACACCATGGCATTTTCATTAACTATAGGTCTAATTCTTTTCTTTTTTTAAAAAAATTTATCTTTATTGTTCAGATTATTACAGTTGTTCCTCTTTTTTCCCCCATAGCTTCCCTCCTCCCAGTTCCCACCCCCCCGTCCCTCCCCGACCCTCCCACTCCCCACTGTCCTCATCCATAGGTGTACGATCATTGTCCATTCTCTTCCCGCACCCCCAACACCCTTAACCCCCGAAAATTGTCAGTCCACTCCCTTTCTATGCCTCTGATTCTATTCTATTCACCAGTTTATTCTGTTCATTGGATTTTTTATTCACTTGATTTTTAGATTCACTTGTTGGTAGATATGTACTTGTTGTTCATAATTTTTATCTTTATTTTTTCTTCATCCTCTTCTCAAAGGATACCTTTCAGCATTTCATATAATACTGGTTGGGTGGTGATGAACTCCTTTAGCTTTTTTTTGTCTGTGAAGCTCTTTATCTGACCTTCAATTCTGAATGATAGCTTTGCTGGGTAAAGTAATTTTGGCTGTAGGTTCTTGCTGTTCATCACTTTGAATATTTCTTGCCACTTCCTTCTGGCCTGCAAAGTTTCTGTTGAGAAGTCAGCTGATAGTTGTATGGGTTCCCCCTTGTAGGTAACTAACTGCTTTTGTCTTGCAGCTTTTAAGATTCTCTCCTTGTCTTTTGCTCTTGGCATTTTAATTATGATGTGTCTTGGTGTGGTCCTCCTTGGATTCCTTTCGTTTGGAGTTCTCTGCGCTTCCTGGACTTGGAAGTCTATTTCTTTCACCAGGTGGGGTAAGTTTTCTGTCATTATTTCTTCAAATAGGTTTTTAATATCTTGCTCTTTCTCTTCTTCTGGCACCCCTATAATTCTGATGTTGGTATGCTTGAAGTTGTCCCAGAGACTCCTTATACTATCTTCATACTTTTTTTTTAAATTATTTTTTTATTGCTTAAAGTATTACAACAAATGATAGATAAGTATTACAACAAATGATAGATAGATCTTCATACTTTTTGATTCTTTTTTTCTTTTCTTTTCTTTTTTCTTTTGGCTTTTCCGGCTGGGTGGGTTTTGCATCTTCATATTTCATATCTTTGACTTGATTCTTGCGATCCTCTCGTCTGCTGTTGGATCTCTGTATAATATTCTTTATTTCAGTCAGTGTATAATTAATTTCTAGCTGGTTCTTTTCAAATTTATCAGCGGTTTCTAGAAAATTCTTGAAAAACCTAATAACCGTGGTTTTAAACTCTATATCCAGTCATTTGTGTTCCTCCATTTCTGTCATTTGTGACCTGCTTCTCAGTCTCCGCATTTTGGCTTTCTGTGTATAGGGCCCAGTGATTCAGCCTCCCCAATCACCTAGGGTGGACACTCTTGTTGTACGCCTTTGAAGGCTGGGTGCACAGTCTTGTAGTTATCTCTGGGAGGTAACACTGAGAGGAAATGATCTGTAGGCTTTTCTCCTCGTTGTTTGGGGTTTAGATCTTTTGGAGTTCTGTCCCAGCTGCAGACCCTTAGGTTATGCTGAAGGCAGGCAGGCACACAGTTTAGGAGGGGTTGTAGGTGTGGTGGGGCAGGGTCTCAGAGTCGCCGGAGTGGAGCAACCCACAATGGCTGCCGCCGTTTCTCCAGGTTTGGCGTTTCCAAGCCCTGGGGTCTGCACGTGCCTCTCAGTCCCCAAATCTCCGCGTCAGAGATTGCTGCGAACAGCACTGCTAGAACGCCACTGGTCTGCCCCATTTCCCTACAGCCTGCGTCGCATTCAGTACAACCTTGGAGTTTATAATCTCCTTCCTAGCCGCGGACCGAGCGCAGCCGCCACTCCCTTTCACCCGCGCCGCCGGGCCGCCTCCATTCCGCGCGTTCATACCTCTCAGTTTTGGCGCCGGGAGCTTCTACTCAGTCTCAAAGCACTCTTTCTCTTGCCTTCTAGTTGTAAAGCTTCCCCTCCCTTGGTTCTGGAGATGGCCGTTTATCTGCATAGTTGTATTTTAAAAATGTAGTTGTGGAGGCTGTGCATTTAGGTATATACCTCATGCCGCCATCTTGGTTCTTTTCTTTCTTGTTTATAAATTCTTGCACCATGTAGGGAGAATGGTTTCTCCTTCTCTCTCTCTCTCTCTCTCTCGGGTTGGAAGTTTCACTTTCCAGCAGCAGACACGAGTTAGAACATCACCCCCGTCTACTAGGGATTATATTGTGTCTAATACCCTTAGCTCAGAATTCAATCTGGTATCTTTGGCTTTTAGGTTTTCAATTATTTCTGACCAATAGAAAACTCCTTTACTTGTTTTTAAATTCTATACACACACGTACCTATATTAATGTAAAAGGCGGTACTAGCATTATATAAACACATTTTAAAAAAAATGTTTTTATTCATTTCAGAGAAAGGAAGGAAGAGGGAGAGAAACATTAATGATGAGAGAGAATCATTGATTGGCTGCCTTCTGCATGCTCCCTTCCTGGAAATCAAACCATGGTGTCCTGGTTCATGGGTTTACGGTCAACCACTGAACTACACTGGCTGGGCCAGACAATATTTTCTAAAGGCATTTCTGTGTGTTTTGAGTGAGATGGAGGTTATGCTGCATTATTTTGGTGTGTAATATGTATTCTACTTCTACAAGTTTCTCTCTATTTTCTATATTTAAATTCCTTATTCACAAATAATACTCTTTCTTGCTTTTTCATGCAAGAGTTATAATTGCAATAAAACATTGCATGATGTCAATTGGATTTGGGACTGGAGTACAAACAGACACATTCAACCATCTGGATGTGATATAAGGAGATTACTTATTATTATTTTTATTGCATTTTTTCTAGTAAATCACTGCTTTTAGAAATTTAAAATATCTATAGTGCTTTAACTTCCAAATATTATCACCTGATTTCAATTTTAAAATTTTGAACATATATATCATATATAATCATCCTCTCATCCATATGTTGAAGATCTTTGAACTCAAGACATTTATTGTCTTAAAATTATTGAACATTTCATAAAGTTTTTGTCTTATGTGTGTTATATGTGTATGATATAACAAATTAAAATATTTATTCATTTGTTTTAAAACTAAGATAAACACATAGAGCCCTGGTGCACAAGATTTGTGCACTGGGGGGGGGGGGTTATCCCTCAGCCCAGCCTGCACCCTGTCCAATCTGGGACCCCTCGGGGGATGTCTGACTTCTGGTGTAGGTCGGATCCCATAGGGGACTGCTGTCTTGCTCCCTCTATTCTTCCCCTGAATTCTCAGCAGTGACAGTCCCTCTCACAATCAGGGACAGCTGGCTCCCAACTGCTTGCCTGCCTACCTGCCTGATTTCCCCTAACTGCTTCTGCCTGCCAGCCTGATCACCCCCTAACCACTTCCCTGCCAGCCTGATCAAAGCCCAACTGCTCTCCTGCTGGCCTGATTGCCCCCAATTTCCCTCCCCTGCTGGCCCAATAACCCCCAACTGCCCTCCCTTGCCAGTCTGGTCATCCCCAACTGCCCTCCTCTACTGGCCTGATCACCCACAACTGCCCTCCCCTGCTGACCATCTTTTGTGAGGCTGTGATGGTCAATTTGCATATTATCTCTTTATTATATAGGATGTTAACATAACCAACATGTTTTTATGAAAAAAAAACAAACAAACTATTTTCCAAACAAAAAATAGTAAGAAGAATGGTTGTTTTACATTACAAAATATTTTTAGTATCTTGCTTCATATAATAGCTGGATTTTCCTCTGTGTTCCTGCATCAAGCTGCTATATGGGCTATTTTGGTGAAAGCATATTGGGATACAGGTATGAGGTTGGAAAAGGGTAGAGCTCCTGAGAAGGCCTGAGCCCTAAGGATCCTCAAACCATACCTTAGTACCATGCTGTATGCACATTTTGTTGGAAAATTAATTTGGAAAATTCCTCTTCTGGTAATTATGGAAGATAAGAGACAAATAATATAGTAGTGACATCTGAAGGATATATAAAAATTTTTAAAAAGTTTTACCTGGGTTAAATTTTCAGGTAAATAACTGTTGGGAAAAAGAGGAATCATATGTTAGTAAACAGCATGCTAAATATTAGTTTGAATACTTTACTTTCAATATACATAACTCTAAATCTTAGAATATTCCCTTTACATTCCAATAGAGATAAATTATTACGAGCTAAATGTAATAAAAGCCACATTTGGCTGTGGCTGAGTAGCTCAGTTGGTTAGAGCGTCATCCCGATACACCAAAGTTCTGGGTTTGATTTCTGGTCAAGGGCACATCCAAGAAACAACCCATCAACACAGACAATAGTGTGGTGATGGCCAGAGGGAAGGGTGGGAGCTGGGTGGAGGTGGGCAAAAGGGAGGGAATTGGGGACATCTTTAATAGTGTTAACAATATAAATAAAGTAAAAAAAAAATCAACCAAGAAATGCATAAATAAGCGGAACAAGAAATCAAAGTGTCTCTCCTCCCCCCCCAAAAGCTACATATCTCTAAAATTAAATATAATTATGACTCTCATGTGTTTTCACAAAGGCTGAGGGGCCTGAATCTGCATGCTTCCTTAACAACGGTGACATTCACATAGCCAAGATGCATGACTAATCTTTTAAAACCTGACATCATCGTTTCACATCTGCAGCAACAGAGAAACTCGACAGAACCGAACGATTCCATCGAATACTCAAAATATATATATATCCAATCTTATACAAAATCTCTTAGAGGAAAGAAAAAAATGACTAATAAGTGATGAGTCCAGCATAGTCTTGCTACCAAGAGTAGAAAAGGATGGTATGAATATTCACACACAACAAAATATTAGTGAACATGGGAGTATAGACTCTTCTATTACCATCTTGATGTTTTCTACATTAAACCCTCAGTCTTTAAATATGTTAAAAAATATGAGCAAACAAAATCTGTCAATATATATGAAAGAAAATTCATCAACACCAAGTTGGATTATTCTAGAAATACAGGGTCAGTTTTAAATAGACATATTAATGACTATTATTCCCCCCAATTAACATAATAAAGGAGAAAAGCCATATTAACTTTTAAGTGGAAACAAAAAAACTTTAAATAAATTTCAGCACCAATTCATAAGAAAAATTCACCTCTAACTGGAATAAAAGGAAATTTCCTTAACTGGGTAAAAGTTAACTTGTAACCTGTAACAAATATTATGCAAAACAATGAAATAATGACAGCCTCCCTTGAAGATCAGAAATAAGACAAGGAGGACTGCTATATAATTCTTCTAGAAACACTGTGTGCCAATCATACAGTATAGAATAAAAGGAATAAGAGACATACTTATTGGGAAAAAGTACTTTCAGGATAAAGGATAACATAAAAATTCCAAGAGAATATATAAGCAAATTATTAGAATTAATATAAGAATGCTTTAAGGTTGTTGGATATAAAAATCAATATTCAAAAGTAAACTCCATTATATACAACAAGAAGTTCTGGTTAGAAAATGCAATTTAAAAAATTTGACTATAATCTCAATAAAAATATAAAGTACCATATTTTCTGGCGTATAAGACCACTTTTTAACCCAGGAAAATCTTCTCAAAAGTTGGGGGTCATCAATGGAGCCAGACGAAGACTGCAAGTGTCTCTGGTCGGCTCCTTTTTGTGCCGCATATGGTCTCCGTTCAGACTTTTTAACCCAGGAAAATCTTCTCAAAAGTTGGGGGTTATCTTATATGCCCAGTCGTCTTATACGCTGGAAAATACAATACCTAGAAATAAGTCTAATAAAAATGTCCAGTCCTAGCTGATTTGGCTCAGTGTATAGAGCGTTGGCCTACGGACTGAAGGGTCTCAGGTTTGATTTCTGTCAAGGGCACATGCCCAGGTGGTGTGCTTGGTCCCCAGTAGGGGGTGTGCAGAAGGCGGCAGGTAGATCAACGATTCTCTCTCATCATTGATGTTTCTATCTCTCTCTCCCTCTCCCTTACTCTCTGAAATAAAAAAATAAAAAATATACATACACACACACACACATTTTAAAAAAGATGTCTGGGCATTCATATAAAAAAATTACAAAACTTTATTGGCAGACATGTAAAAGAATCTAAATACATGGAGGGTTATATATTACTAGTGGCTCAGTGCATGAATTCATGCACACTGAAAGGAAATTAATTAGAAGAAATATTTTAATATCACTATTTGTCCTTTATCTATAACTAGAGGCCTGGTGCACAAAAATTTGTGGACTCGGAAGGTCCCTCAGCCAAGCCCGGCCTGAGCCCTCTTGCAATCTGGGACCCCTTGGGGGAGGTCCACCTGCTGGCTTAGACCTGCTCCCCAAAGGATCGGGCTAAGCTGGCAGTCATAAATCCCTCTGGCAGCCTGGGAGCCCTCGGGGGATGTCTACTTGCCAGCAGGGAATAGGCCTAAGCTTCAGTCAGACATCCTTAGCATTGCTGAGGAGGCAGGAGAGGCTCCCACCACCACCGCTGTGCTGGCAGCTGGCAGCCTGGCTTTTGGCTGGGTGGAGCTCCCCTTGTGGGAGTGAACTGACCACAAGGGGGCAGCTCCTGCATTGAGTGTCTGCCCCCTGGTGGTCAGTGTGTGTCATAGTGACCAGTCATTCCCAGTTGTTCTGCTTTTAGGGTCAATTTGCATATTACCCTTTTATTATATAGGATAGAAGTGTCAACCAAATTCACGATTAACAATGACAGATGGAAACACATGCATGCAATTGATGCCAGCAAGAGCTTCATATGTGGGGCGGGGGGGGGTAACAGATCAGACATGGGACTTTTGTATATGCACTTAAGCATAACCAATGGACACAAAACACTGGGGGGTAGGGGAGGCGGGGGGAAGGGCAGGGGGAAAAAGAGATATATGTACTAATCTTTGTAAAGCTTTATGTAATAATAATTTTAAAAAATAAAAAAAAATAAAAAAAATAAAGAGCTTCATATGTATCGCTCATGTGTGAGTCATCTTAGCCTTTTATATATAGAGAATAAACTTGCGTAATTAGCCCTGCTTTCTGATGTAGCTAAACTTGTTACAGCCCAGTGAAGCATCTCAACTTCTCTTAGAGGCAATTGTCAGCAACACAGCTGTAAATATCAACACGAAGCAGATTATTACTATAGATCACGCAGGGAGAACAAAGGGTAACATATTGAACTGCAGTAGTATTTGACTATTTTTTGCAGTCAGAAAACCTGAAGTTATTTTCAAGGTCCACTATTTCTTACTTCTTTTCAGTGGGGTCAAGTTTCTAAGATTTCTAAATCTCTGTTTTCTGGCTAATGAAAAGAAAATAGGATTCCACCGAGTCTCCTATCTACCTATTCCAGGACTTCTGTGAGGATCAAATGAGATGAGGCACAGGAAAACGCTTCACAGACATGTGGTTAACAGTGTAAAGTGTTTCCACCTGTGCTCCCGGGCCGAAGAAACTGCAAGGAGGCTAGTCATTGCTAGGGAGAGGAAACTGGGCGTTGCTATATGATGTCATTACCAGGCACTCACAGTGACTGATTCTGGGTTGGGCTGGGCTGTGGGCTGCATTTTGCACCATGGGGTCTTGGCAGCATTGGCTGTGATTTGGTGAGCTGCTGCTCCAGGGTAGTGGCAAGGCCTGTGTCCCACTTGAGGGAAGCCAAATGTCGCTTTGTGGGCGCCATGTCCGCGGTGCCGTTTCTCTGTGTGTGTCATGATAGCTCCTGCATTGAGCGTCTGCCCCCTGGTGGTCAGTGTGCATCATAGTGACTGGTTGGAAGGTGGGAAGGACACTTAACATATTAGCCTTTTATATAGATAGACTAGAGGTTCAGTGCACGAAATTTGTGCACAGGGGGTGGGGGTCCCTCAGCCCGACCTGCATCCTCTTCAATTCACGATCATTTGGGGGATGTCTGACTACCAGTTTAGGCCTGATCCTGGGCTTCCCTCCCTCTGGCCAGCCACAGGCACCTGGGAACTGGACTTCCCTTCCTCCAGCCGGCCACAGGAACCCGGGACCCGAGACCCAGGCCAGCTTCACCCAGGCCAGCCACAGGCATCCAGGATCCTGAGTGGCTTCTCCTGGGCTGGCCGCAGGCACCTGGGACCGCTGGTTGCCCCTAACTGCTCACTGGCCAGCCTGTTCGCCCCTAACTGCTCCTTTGCTGGCCTGATCACTCCTAACTGCTCCCCTGCCTGCCTGATTATCCCTAACCACCTCTGCCCCAGCCCCTGTACCCGGGACCCAGACTTCTCTTCTCTGGGTGGCCGCAGGCACCCAGGACCTGGGCTTCCTTCCCTCTGGCTGGCCGTAGGCACCTGGGACCTCTCAGCCTGGCTTTCCCTCTCTCACAGTCTGGAAGCCCTCAGGGGATATCCTACTAATGGCTTAGAGGAGCGGGCCTAAGCTGGGAGGTGACCAGGCCAATCAGGGGAAGATGCACCCCCATCTCCCCAGCCACTGCTGCTGCCTTTGCACTCCCCCTGTGGGAAACTACTGGGCTGATCAGGGGAAGGTGTGCCCCCGTCATCCCACTGCTGCTGCCACTGCCAGCCTCCATGGCAGACTGCCTCACAACAGTGACCTGCCTTTTGGCCCTTGCAGCCAACAGGGCTTAGTCTGGAAGAACGTCTGGTCTAATTAGCATGTTACCCTTTTATTAGTATAGATTCTTGAGTAGAAAGACTTTACTATTTGATTAAAATATTTAGAGAAATTATAAAAATCCCTACCAGGGTTTTTGTGGAATTTGACAAACCAATTCCAAAAATTCATAGGGAGGAAAAAGAGGCCCAAGACATAGCTAAAGAGATTTCTGAAGAAGCATAAGAGCTGGAGTTGGAGTGGGATGGGTACTTGAACTACCACTTACCAAGGACAGCTAGACTGAAAAGACATACATGCAGAATGGAAAACTGACCTATGACAGAGCAGGCATTATAGGTAAATACATTATTCAATAAATGGGCATGAAAAATTAATTATTCACCCAGAAAAAGAAAATTGGATCCCTATCTTGAAACATGTACAAAAACTACTTCCAGG